>PVKE010004191.1:0-32076 GCA_004027555.1 Craseonycteris thonglongyai
CTCTTAGAAAAATCCAGATAATTAATATTAGTACTTTGAGAAAATATATATATACTGTTTCGAATTAAGGCTATTAGGATATGAAAAATAGCCATCACTTAACGTGATAATTCCGTAGGACTGTGGTCCTACACATTAATGTAAACCACACTATTCAGTCTTCACTCCTTTTCTTCTTTCTTTTCACAGAAGGAAAAGGCCTGGCAGGTTTGGGTTGATGGATTGAGGACTGGCCACTTTTAGTTGTACCAGTGCCTGTCTACCCTGTGTTAATTGGGCCCTGTAAAATTAAACTATGGGTGAAGAATATACTTGAAGAATTTTTATATAGATATGAATAAGAACAGTTTTCCACTGCTATTTTCATTTATTTGAAAAGTTAGAACTTGGTAGAGTGATCTTCCACTAAAAGTCAGAATCTTTTGTGCTTTTTTCTACTGCCAATAAATGCTGACGCTGTGGCTGCAAATAAGTAGAGACCCAAACCTGTCATATACAGTATTACTCAACTATTTTGACAACTGTTATTTTATTACTCTAACACTTTGATGATTGAGATTTAATGCTTTCCTAGATTGTTGTGTACAAGCTTTTGAGGGAGAGAGCTTTCTTCTTTCCATAGCTGTTCTGAGAAGTTAAGGAGAATTCAACTCCTACCAAAATGTAATATGTATAGGCTAAGAACCAAATGAACAAAAGAAAATAATACATTTTGGTCTCTTGTAAAGGCAGGGCAAATATTTGCTTTTATTCTGAGCGTTAATCATTGATTTATGCTTCAATGAAATTTTGTGAAGACTTGTAACAAAATCGTTGGTGTAGCTAAATCAGGAACCACGGTTTGTTTTAAACTGTAGATGCAAACTGTAGCACTTAGATCCTGGACTGATTATGTACTTTGAGAAAATGTTACGAGTTCTCCTCATGGCTGTGAAGAGGATATGGATGCTCTTTGGGTTTCTTATTTATATCCACACTGCTGCCTTAGTTCAGAGAAGGAAAGGACTGTGAGAATGCTCTGTTATATTGTCTAAATCAGGGGTCTCCAAACTACGGCCCACAGGCCGCATCCGGCCCGTGAGGCCTTCTCATCCGGCCCGGGGAGACCTTTTTATCTGAATAAAATAATATTAAATAAATAATTAAAAACAACATCTATGTTTTGATTCTTTTTTATTTGGACCTCGAGTGTGTAGTTGTCCCCCAAACTGCTGTTTGATAGTTAATGCGGCCCGTGTGCTGAAAAGTTTGGAGACCCCTGGTCTAAATGCTTCATTAGGTTAGAACAGAATGCCCCAAGGTTGCTAGACATAATGCAGCGCATATCTGTTTCTTAGTTTAAACAGTGGGTTGAAATTTAGGATGTTGGCATTTATCAGCTTGAATACTCTGGTTTTAGTAATACATACTTAAGTTTCAGATGAACATTCGCCTCACTTGACATTTCAAGATGGGAGAATATAGAGCTAGGACTGAACTATAAATCATTTAAATAAATACATAAATTGAAAATATATGTAATATATTTATATTGAATTAAATTAAAATGTTATATTAAATATATATTTATAGAATAGAGATCTGAATCCTGTGAAGAACCAACTTTGAAAAGTGGACTAGTAATTTAGTGTTCCTGTTAGACTTGGTGAACCTCTTATCTTGTCCGTAAGTTTTCATAATTTCTACATTGTTGCAACATTTAACCTTGAGTAATATCACATTGTGAATATACTAAAAACTATTGAATTAAATACTTTAAATAAGTAGTGTGGCATGTGAATTATATCTCAATAGCACTGTTAAAAATATTACAGGCATTGAGTTTCTTTTAAAAATAAAGAAGTCAGAAAGGTGATCAGATGTAAAGTAATTCCAGCTAAAACTGTTACAACTTTAAAAAATTGTTCCAACTTAAATTTAGAGACATTTTAAAGAATATTTAATGAAACAGGTGGGCATGTGAATGGAAATGTAACTATGTAAATATTTTTACCTTAAGCCTAATGTTACTATGAGTTAAGCACATTCTAATTGAATATCAATAGAAATCATTCATATATATATATATATATATATATATATATATATACATACAGCCTAAATGTGTGTTTTTCTGAGTTATTCTAAATGCTTACCTTCGTTTCAAGGTATCAGAGCATACTTACCATATCTGTTGGAGAAATATAGCCTGTAGATGGGGTTGTTTTATATTAGATACAGTCTACCCTAGCAGGGTTTTAGAAGACACTCCTTGTGGTCTTTTGCATTTTCTTTGTGTTTTGTGAAATCACAAATGCTGCCTCAAAGGCGGCTTCTTCCTGCATTTAAAGGTCTGAGGGTCCACCGCATGTGGAAGTGGAAGAGGTCATCCCGCCCTCTCCTGTACCATGTGCTCTTCCCATAGGTGGAGGCAGGGTGTGTGGGACGCCCCCTGGTGGGTCGGAAGAGAAGGTGGGAGGTGAGTGGTGAGGGGCGCCCAGGGCACACCTGTGGACATCTACGAATACGAGAGCACAGCATCATACCCAGTGGGAACAGCAAGAGCAAAGTGCACAGGAAATGGGGCCTCTTCTGGGGCAGCACCTGAGCCCAGTAGGACAGCGGTGTCCCACCTGGAGGGAGCTGGAAGCGCTGTGCACCCAGAGCCGTGGAGTAGACTTGCCGGGACTGGGGCCTGTGCTCCCAGGGCAGCTCTCCCATTCACAGGCCCGTGCTGAGCGGAAATATGAACACTGCTCTTGAGACGTGTGCGCTTGGACATTGCAGGAGGGGAGAGAGTGATGTGTTCAGAACCAAGCTTGTGAAATCAGAAGATGGAAACTTGTGTGCAGCACATTGGAGCGCTCATCTCTCCAGCTGCCAAGAGCTTGCAGCGGAGATTATGCTGGATTGGTGTGCTCCGCTCCAGGAGCAGGCCCGAAGTACCACCCACCTGCCCGCCAATAGCCTGTTCCCCCGCTGGTCTTATTGTGCCTAAAAGACTGAGTCACCGCGTGTTTCTTTGGAATTGGGTGGGGCACCATTCTTACATAAACAGTGTTACTAGTTAGTTGTCTCCTGCTGGAAATTCTTTCCATTTCGTGTGTTTTATTTACAAGTTTTCTCATGATCTTTCTCCAACACTGAACTTTCTTCCTTCATGTATTTCTCTTAACTGCTGCAAAAATCCTGTAATTTATTTAAAGGAAACTCTATTTTGGTGAATTCTTCTTTGAGTAGATAACGTTTTAAGGAACAAGCCCAACATGTGTGTAGAGGTTAAAAACGAGCCTTTTTTGATTCATCTATTCACTCAGCCAACATTTATTAGGCGTTCGCTATGTTCCAGACACTGCTAGGTGCTAGACACACAAACATGAGAATGTACAGCTGGTAACAAAACAGATCTGTGTATAGTACTCGTTTAATAGTGGTTTTTAAATAAAATTAATGCATACTCTTTTTTTTTTTTAATCCAGGAAAATAATTTGATCAGGAGCATGTGGTTTGAGATTTTAAAGTTTTCTAGACTCATAAACTACGTGTGGAAAAAGGAAAGGTAGACCTTTCTTAGGTCTTTCAGTTGGTGTAGTGATATGTTCATTTAGAGTATTTTGTACATTTACTAAGAATAACTTTAAGTCAATCATTTTAAAACAGGTTTTATTGACGAGGATTAAAACTTTTCTAGGGTTGGTTGGCCTAGCTATGCACGAAAGTCCCATTTTATGCTCCACCGTCTGTGCCTGTTTGTGAAGACTGTTTCAGGATGGCTCCCAGTGGACACCCCTGGTCCATAGCTCAGTGACTGGTGCCTCTTTAATGGCTTATGGCAGGATGTCTGGGTTGCAGTGTGGACAATGCCAGCACCCGTGCAGAACGCCAGCACATCGTACGTGCACCCTGTGTGTCAACAGCAGTATTTGTGTTCTTTAAAAGAACTCTTTTTTTGTGCCTGGGGACTACACTTGAGAGTTAGTGATAACCACACAGAGGACAGATGTGGAACTACTAACATGAGGGTATTCTTGGTGCTTTCTTTTCCATTTGTAAAATTATCTGTGAAGTTATGTTTGCTCATTCACTTAGTGAAGTCCCCTTATGTTCATTTTTAATGAAACTGCAGTTGGGTTTTTCTTTATTTCTTCTGTTACGGCAAGACAGATTTTAAAAATGTAATTTTTCTGGTGTGAGAAGAATGCATGATCATTGTAGAACATTTCAAGCTCTGGAGAAGAAGAAAGAGGGAAAAAGTCACTTGCAATGGTACTAACTAGTGATAACCATTACTTACATACCGTGATCTTCTGACTCTTTAATGTGTATCAATGTACATGTGTGTTAGGTCCACCTCAATTAAGCAGTGCATTGTGGGCGTTGTCATGAGTCTTCATGACTTCAGTTATCGCCAAGTTGTCCATCTTATGGGAGTGCCATGCATTATTTAAATGATGGCTGATGGACAGATCCCTAAAACAAGATTGCTAGCTATTATACGATGAGAAAGGATAGACTGGGGTTCACATATTTAATTTTTGCTCTTTTCAAGTTGTGAAAGGCTATCTGCTAAAGTTATTCATGAGATCTATCCAGGATATACAGTAGTCTAGGTCAAGAAATTTGCAGTTTGAAGGAGAAGGGGAAAAAACAACTATTATTTTTCCTTTTCAATATATATTCACCCTTTGTCCTAATACACTTTTCAGATCTTTCAATAAGTATATTTATACCCTTGAAAAAAATGTTTTGTTTTTGCCTTCAAATTGTAGCTTTAACCTCTTTGTCATCTAAATTTCTTCCCTCGAAGCTGTTTTTTCACATTTGGGAACGAATAATAATGAGATGAAGCCAGATCTGGGGTGTTGGGGGAAACAGTCACTCAGGGTAAGATTGGTGAATAGGGAGGGTGGGGCACAGGGGTCCTGCCGATTTTTGGTCAAAAGCTGCTGAACACTCAGTGCCGTGTGGGCAGGTGCATTATCATGCTGCACATTTTTCATGTAAATCACTGTCATGAAATGGGCAAACATGTTGAAAGAGCCTCTAAAAAAATTCACCGAAGCCCAATGCAGCTTCTCAAGGCAGCACCAGCTGGTCCACAGATGCAGATGGGCTCCCAGAACCTCACCTGTGGGGCCTGGGGGGGGGGGGGGGGGTCCTGTAACACAAGGGGCCTGCCCTCCATAAGCGGATTCAGGTTTTAGGCTCCCCCCTCACATGAACTGTGTTTGCACTCTTGAAAGTAGCATAATTTTATAAGCAAAAGTCTAGTTGTGGAGGCAACGTTTGTTTTTAAAGCGGTGTGGATGTTAAAATTTTATCCAGGTCTCCTCTAATGTCAGTAACCTTTAGAACAGGCAGGTCCAGTCTGTGGCCCAGGACCGCTTTGTGGCCCAACGCAAATACGTAAACTTCCTTAAAACACTGTGAGATATTTTGGCAATTTTGTCCCTAGCTCGTCTGCTTAGTCAGTGTGAGTATGTTTTATGTGGGCCACACAGTGCTTCCAACCTGGCCCCAGGAAGCATGGGGCACCGCTGTGTTTGAAGAAAAGCATTCCTGCCATGTGGACTCACCGCTCTGACAGCGGTCCTTCCTCTGCTGCGTTGGGGTATTAAGGCTCGTTAACGGGAAGACTATTTTGAGCTGCAGGAGCACAATGTTGTGATGGCTATTTTGGAGACTGTCGAGAAGATGCACTGGATTGTCGTTGACCTTGTCTGAAAATAACCAGCAGCGTGACCAGTGCCAGCATCATCTGGCAGCTCTTGGTTGCCGAGTGGGTGCCACTGGCTCGTGAGTGGCTCCCCTCTTGGCACCCGTCTCACACATGACCCCAAGGCTGCTCAGCTGCACGTCTGTCCTGTGACGCGGGCTCCTGGCTCCGTGTGCATGGGTGAGTCTTTTAGAGCCTTGGTTTCCCCATCATGAGATCGGCCTTGAAATGAGCTTGACTCCATGGTGCAGGTGGGAGGCTGGGATGAGCAAAGGCCAAGGGACACACTGGGCACCTGGTGCCCCTGGGTTAGTGGTCACAGTGGCTGCTGCTCCTTTTAAGTTCCCCTGGTGTTGCCGCCAGCTTCCTGCTGCCTGAGTCGTTTCTCTTACCCCCGCACCCCCCCACGGGAAGGGGCAGGTGAGGCCAGCAGCCTCCTTTTGTTTGTTTCACTGCAGTTTGTTTGTTTTTTGTTGCTAAGACTTTATCACTCTCTCTGCCATAATTCTTTGTTAGTATTCACACTATGTATTCCTCACCGTTTCTCTCTCTTCTTTTTCTCTGTATGCCCCTAAAATAAGACCTACAGAGCCCACATCATTACCTTCATCCTTGCTGCTGCTGCTGCTGCTGCTTAAAATAAACGCCGTCCCAAGGACATGGCTCATGCGTGCGCTGCCGGCCACAGCTGCCCTGATGCAGCGGTAGCCAGTTCCACGTCGACAGCAGTGTGTTGTACAGGACTCTTTTCTCTCGTGAACTAAGTGTTAGTGACTAAAGTGAGGATTTGAAAATGCATGCCCTGTTTCTGGGTCACTTCCAATAGTTTCATTTAACCTGTGTTAGATGGTGGAGTTGTTGCCATCTGTTTCCATCTGAGAGGTTAATATGTTTTAGGTTTCCCAGAGTAAGGTTGATGTGTAGAAGAGAAATCCAGTGATGCAGGACTAGAACGTTGTCCACTTTGCTTCATGCCATACAGTTGACTGAAGTACATGCTGTATACACTTGTTTTCACTTAAGAGATACCAGCATCAAAATTCTAAAATGGGGGAAACCGGGATGGCTCAGCGGGTTAAGCGCTTGCTTTGCAGCCTTGGGGACCGAGGATCGAATCCTGGCCCCAGTCCATGTGAACCCATTTGCTGAACTGGGTGTGCTTCTCATGCAGGAGGCCCCCAGTTCGGTTCTTGCCCCCCTGTTGGGCCTCTGGCTCAAGGGGGCATACCTCCCATGAGGGAGGCCCCCAGCCCAGTTCCTGCCCTGTGCAACCCCCGCCCACCTGTGTGAAAGGAAACCATGTTGAAAACTGAATATGTACAACTATGGAGACTGCTCATGTTTTCTTAGACCCTGTGGTCCTATCGTCCTAGTCTTGCCTCATCTGCTGCTAGTTTTTGAATTAAGTGTTAACTTCAGACAAGGAGACAACTCCTGCTTAGATCTTTTCGAATTGTAGACTTGCGTGGAACTCACTGCATGGTATAGGAAGGTTGGTGTTTCTAGACTGATGCTCAGTGACGCTCAGGTGTGCTGGCTGGTGAGGCAGGGTCCCTGAGCTGGGAGGGCCTCGGGCCCGGGGTGGGACCCTTCCTCACACTCAGAGTAAGAGCTGCCATACCTGAAGACCTGAATTCTTCCCCTGGAACCAATCATTGCTCCAAGTAAGAGTTTGGTATTTTGGATTTTTTTTCCTGAGGTAAGTGCCTACAGGACTATGCAGAGATGGGCAAAGCTCAAATCCTCCTTGGAATGAGGAAGAACCTGACTAAATGAACTCGATTGACCAGTTTCTCTTTGAGGTTTAATAACATTTGGTTTCTAAAATGATTTTATTCATTTATCTTTTCAATTTTACTTAAAGATATGGTCATTAATGCTTCAGGTGTAATAGATAAGTAGCTTCCTATTTTTTTGTACACTGATTACCTGGCTGTGTTAGTAAAGGACTGTCTGCAGCGCTCATTTATGCTGCATGTCCCCCTGGGATTGTGAGAGGGCTCCCCGTAGCCCTGTGACAGAGCGAGCCGCTGTCCCTTGCGGGGTTGGGTGCTCAGTGCTTTGTGGGCATCAGACTGGACAGTGAAGTCCCTGCACAAGAGCTGTCAGTGGTGTCTCAGGGGAGCACTGTTTGAAGACAGTTCTTTAATTTCAATTTTAAATGTTACCCCATATTATGTTTTAATGTTCAGAAATAGGGAAACATGATTCAATTTTTAAGATTTAGCTCTGTATAAGTTTGTTCTGTCTTTTATACTCCAGCAAGTTATACAGAGAGGACTTTGGAGCCCCCCAGGTGTCATGCTTTTATCTCTTCTGTGACTTGGGACAAATTAGTTCTCCTACAGGTCTCTTTCATTAGCTGTTAGATGGAGCCATTAGCCGTTCATACGATTGTTAGGAGCATTAAACACGATATTATATGTAGAGTTCCTGGCATACAGTTAAGCTCTGTCTTTGTATATTTAATTTCTTTCTAAACAAAACAACTTTGGTAATATCAACATCATATTAGAATCCAAAATATGCCTTTGTTCTTTTTAAAGATAAGATGAATAAGAGATATCTTGAATAGTGTCTACTCTTAAATTTTGAGTAATCACACAATGATTATTTCTAGTTTGTAGAAATAATATAAATAAATGTGAAAACTTTTATTATTTATAAAGGAGATTTAGTGGGTGTTTTTTAATTGAAAGATAAGATTTGAAACCAAATAATATATATTCACGCATTCCTATATGATTTAGAAACATGTTTTCTATTTTCCCTGTTTATTCCAGTCTTTCTCTGTGATGTTTTTGCTATTTTAAATTCTGTTTTACAGAACATAAGCAGATGTTTATGAATATGTATTAGTGAAAAGCAGATTTTCAACTTAGTGAACAAAATTAAAATTTTGTAACAGATTTCCTTTCTTCAGTGTTCATCTACTCTTTTTTCGTGGCCCTTTGAAATAGTCACTGATGTGTCAGCCTCAGCTCCTACCAGGCCTCCCACTTCTAAGCTAGCCAGAGTAAATTGCATATGCTGTTATTTTTGTGTAGAATGTTCTCACTTCTTTGCCTGCCAAGCCCAAGCTAATTCTTTCAAACCCGTCATACACACTGTGTTCTCCACAGACCCTCCTCTCTCCTGCATTCTCGTCCCCTCCCTGGCTGTCAGTCACACTGCTCCACACCGCCCCCTCTACCCGCCTTGAGCTGCCGGAGGCCCGGACCATGTCTGATCCATAGCTCTGGGCTTGCTCCAGAAATGCTCTTCAGCCTGTTCTTCAGAAAGGACAATCTGCACGCATGCAGTAATAGGCTGAGGAGTAGCACGGAGATGAACACGCAATGACAGAATCAGAACTTGTGTCAGTCATACTGCTTCTGTTCTGGTGCATAACAATGAGTGAAGGAGCTTTGCTATTAACCGAGTTCAAATTCTGTAGGTGACTTGTGAGACTACTGTGTGTGTTGCAAGAGAGAAACAAGCTTTATGGTATTATTCTGGATGTAAGTACGACAGGATGTGTAGGGATTTGCTAGCATACCAGCAGACCTAATCTGAGAACTACCCAGTGCTTAGAGAAGCCAAACAGTGTTAGAGAAGGCAAGTGTTCATTTTGGAACTTTTTTTTTTCAGGAGTCCTTTTATCATATTTAAGCAATAAAGTGTTTGGCTCAACATTGTTGTGCTTTGCCTTTAAAACTTGATGTGTCAGAAAATGTTTCTCTCAAGTGAAATTTGGAGTAGGTTACTTGTAAGAGTGTTGTTTCTAAGTATCATTCTCTGTAATATAATTAAAATATAGTTTAACTTATGAAAATGGGATTTCCACATAATTTTTTATATAAAACTATTACTTTTGTGTTACAAAATACTTCACTTTAAATTACAATAATAATTAGAAAAGAAGTTTATGCCTCTTAAAGAAATTCAAGCACATAGAAATATAGAGGAAAATGTAAACACCTCATTCTCCTCCTTGTTACAGTAGTTTGTTATACTTGTAGACTTTTTTCTGTGCATTTGTAAACACGTATCACTTATAAAAATCTTTGTATACATATATAACAGTATTTTAAGGAATAATAGCCTCTGCTAATACATTTTTGTTGATCAGAATATCTGGTAATATATTAACAAACAGTTATTTCTTATACTTTATGAAGACTTTAATAGGATGTAGAAGTTCATTTGATGGTATCTGCATATACAAATTTGGTTCTGTGTGTTGATGAGAAAGTACCAGGACTGATACATGCTGGCCCAGTAGGTGAATTCCACACGTGTAAAAATTGGACAGGCTGGTCTCCCGGCAGGTCCGCATATGCACAGTTTTGTGCGCATAGAAGCCCAGACCAGAGCCCAGCCCCTAAGCCTTCCTGAGATTTGAACTGGGTGGAAAATCTGGATGAGTCAGGGCTTTCTCCTGCTCAGCCCCACACCCACCTGTGTGAAATGAAACCCTATCACAACTAATGATGCACAACTGTGGAGACGGCTCTGGGCCCTCCCCGCTTCCCTTTCTCTCTCACCTTTTCTCAAAAGAATAAAAAGAATTAAAAAGGAAAGAGGATATGAAAGCAGGTCAACAGGCGGCTTCTGTGGCAGATTAAAGTCATCGTGCCCACATGTTATCAGAGGACGCAGCACGCATCCTCACCGTGACCCACTCACCGAGGCGGTCCTGAGTGCTGGCTTGGCTCACACAAGTGCTTACTCAGTGTGGAGTGATACCGCACTTCAAACTGATTCAACGCTGCACTGAGACCTTATCCCTCAGGTCACAGCAGTTGGAGGCTGCCGTGGCCAGCAGTTATCTTCCCGACTTTGCCTCCATACGCATTTCTTTCCCTTGATTCCCGAAGGTTGTCTCCCCTTTGGTTTTGTCCCAGGTGGAGTCAAGCTACTTAGAAAAACTTGGTTGACTCTAGGCCACCCTCACAGCTCAAGCAAGCTACAGGCAGGGGCAGCACTGCTCAGGCAGGGGCCTGGCGACCGGGTGGAGCCCACAGTGGCCTCTCTGGCCAGACACTGGCTGCTGCTGGGCTGTCCCGTGATTTATTCTTCGGGGCCCAGCAGGAAAGGTGGAGGTGGCTCTCTCAGAACCATCTTCTTGAGGAACCCCCGCCCCCTGTGATGCTATTCCCAGGCCAGCTCTTCTCCACCAGAGTATGGGGCAGGCTGCAATTCGTGTGTTACTTAGGAAAGTGTGGCAGCTCCAAACACCGGAACATTTCTAAGCACATCTCAGCCGCCAGCACAGAGCACCTGTGACCATTGTTCGTCCAAACCAGAAGTGTGACTTGAGAGCGCTGTGTGGCCTGTACGCTTTTCTTGGAGGAGGGAGGCCCTGGGAGGGGCGCTCCTGGCCCCATGCAGCTTCATCCTCCGCCGCAGGGGGTTGGTTACATTTCTGCAGCAAAGAAAACACATTGTCACTTTTTCCAAATAGGTTTCTTTCTGTGGCTGCAAACGTATTTTCTGCAATAAGCAGGCCCTGCTCGTGGAGAACTCCAGGGCAGCGCTCATTTGGGAGGGGCTGGGAGACTGCTTAGAGAGGACCCACATACAGAAAAGTGTCTAGAGCTGGTTTGGGGCAAAGATGAGCGAAAAAGTGAAAGGTGGGGCTTAGAAGGCATTACTGGGTCTCTGCTGCACGTGGTCACAGTGCGAATGGTGTTCCAGATAGCAGTGAGCCTTCTCTCTGCACAGCTGGAGTGGGGAGCAGGGCCTGTGGCATCTGCCGACATTAGCCTTTCCTGTTTCAAAGTGTTCTTAGGATGCAAAGCCAGAGCCACACAGTTCTGTCTCCCTCCTAGAGACCACCTTCCAAAGCTTCAGGCAGGGTGCCTTAAAGAAGCACTCATGACATAAACAGTAGGCCCACAATGAGAAAAGCAAAAGGCCTACGTGACTGGACTCAGTCGTAAGTCACATGTGTGTGTTTTTCTCTTAGGTCCATTTTCCAGACACTGAAAGAGCAGAATGGCTAAATAAGGTAAGAGCACAGAATGCCGAATACCAGATATCAGTGGGAATTAGGGGATGGGATGCCATCTCTCCATATTTGGGAGTTTGGATGCTGACATTGTGTGAACTCACTTGGACTTCAGTGCTTGGCTTCTGCTCCCGAAAGAACTCAGTCGTAAATAATACATTACTTTGCTTCTCTAAACAGTGAAAACTGTGTCTCTGACATGAGAAAATTAATGAGGTTTTCCTAGTGGTGTCTTCAGCCTCTCTCTTCTTTCCTGATCAGCTGCTGCTCACATCTGTGTTATAATAATCATAAGCAGAGACTTTGGAAACATGATGAAGAGGGAGATAGCTCCCAAGAAACCTAGTAATAGATTATAATTATCTTTTTTTTTTTAATAAAGGTTATATTTTTAGATCAGTATACTTTGAAGTAGCTCTTTAATCTCTATATCTATGTGTCCTTACAGCTGTGGAGTGAAAGCTAATGTGCATAAGGATGACCTTCCATGACAGCACTGGAAGGTCATTAATGTTTCTTAAGAAGAGATCATTAATGTTTATTAAGATCTATACAGTTTTAGAAGGTTTTTAGCAGTGAGTTGAAACCATAAGATTTTCTAATATATTTTTTTAGCAATCATTAAATGTGCTGATATGCTTAAATAGAATATTTAACTGGAATAACTAATTCCTGCAATGTGTGGTAAATCGGTAGTTTATTGTGTAATACATTTAAATTTAAAATCATGTTGATTTTGTATAACGGAAAGGACACTCCCTTTCATTTTCAAAAATTCTGGTAAACTATAGGGACCTAATTTTTCTTTATGATATAAGTACATTGTGTGTTCTAACATTTTGTTTAACATGAATTCTTTCTCCTTTCCAGACTGTAAAACACATGTGGCCTTTTATTTGCCAATTTATAGAAAAGTTGTTTCGAGAAACCATCGAACCTGCTGTGCGGGGAGCCAATGCCCACCTTAGCACCTTTAGTTTCACCAAAGTTGACGTGGGTCAGCAGGTCAGTTTTCACACACACACCCATGCTCGTGCACACGGTGGGATTGCTGGGAAAACTTAAGACGACACAATAAGGCTCTCAGGTTGGTTTCTAGAGGGCGCTGCTCTCAGGAAGGCCTGGCGGGGTCTGCAGCGCTCCAGGCCCTGACACCGGCGGGGCCTCACCTGCGGGGGCCTCACCCTGCCTCCCTCTTCCGTTCAAGTTGGGGTCTATTGCAGGGTTTCCCTTAGTTCCAGTGTGTCTTTTTGCCCCATGCCCTTCTGTCAGAATCACTTGTGCAGTTTTCAGCCATCTGTTTAGTTGGAAAGTGAGTTTGATATGTGAGTTCACACTGAAGGGTCGGTAATTAGCAAAGACATTTAAAACAACAGCTGCGGTTTCCAGTGCCAGTCTTGTAGGCCTCGCCTTCACTCCATAGGAGGTGGATGTGGCACGGGGATTATGTCACAGGCATGCCTCGTATCACACTTTGCAGACAGTGCATTTTTTAAAACAGATTGAAGGTTTGTTGAAACCCTGCATTGAGCAAGTTCACTGGCACCGTTTTTCCAATAGGTTCAGATGATAGCTAGCATTGTTTAGCAATAAAGTATTTTTTATTAAGGAATGTACATTGTTTTCTTAGACATATGCTCTTGCACACTTAACAGACTGCACTGTAGTGTTAACTTTTATGTGCGCTGGGAAGCCCAAACATTGGTGCGACTCACTTTACTGCGACGTTTGCTGTGTTGCGGTGGTCTGGACCACACAGGAGGCATCTCTGAGGTCTGCCTGGCTGTCTAAGGGAAGCTTCTAATCCCTAATCTTACTTCTAGTGAAAGTCGCAAGACTATGTCTAAATTAGGCAAGTTTCTCTATTTTCTTAAGTGACTGTTTACTATAACTAGTAACAGTTTAAGGTAACTTTATAATTGAGGTATAATTGATGTGTAACACTGTATTTGTTTCCAAGGTAACATTGTTTTATGGACCTAATAAGTATTCAGAATCCGGTGAACCTTTATAGCATGCCCTCCTGACAGTTTGCACACATTCAGCAC
Source organism: Craseonycteris thonglongyai (assembly GCA_004027555.1). Taxonomy (NCBI): domain Eukaryota; kingdom Metazoa; phylum Chordata; class Mammalia; order Chiroptera; family Craseonycteridae; genus Craseonycteris; species Craseonycteris thonglongyai. The sequence goes on from PVKE010004191.1 coordinate 13,736, forward strand.
ATGTACAGCAGAGCCAGACAGCACACCGTCACCTTACATGTGGTTCAGGTGGCTTCGCTTCAGCCCAGCGGGTTCTAAAGAATCTGGCTGGGTGGTGGTGTTGGTTGTCACAGCAGGTCACGGTCACTGTTGTCTTTCCACTCCCCAGGTCGCCTTCCCCGATGGAGGGTTTCTCGTGCAGCGTGTTCATGTGCACCTGCGGCTACTCAGAACCTGAGCTCCGGGGCGGGCACCCACTCCATGTGTGGCTGTGCTGTGCAGACCGGTTCCTCTTGGCTGGGAGGCCTTCAGCCACCAGCGAGGGGTGTGAGTGTCCTGTTATTGGGGCCACAGGTGCCTGCACAGGAGCCGTGTGACACTTACCTTTGCTACTCACTTCTGTAACTGAGATGGAGACTGCAGACAGTACAAGTTAGAATGCTATGTGACTGTGAAGCTGGAGTTGATATAGTCGCATTTCATTTTGGACAGACACTTATGGTCTTTAGGCACGTTCTTCTCCTGCCTACCCACCTTCTTTCACAACACTTTAAAACACGTAAAAACCATTTTTAGCCAAAGGGTAGCATTGGCCTGCAGGCTGTGTTTGCTGCAGGCTGTGTTTGCTCATGTTTGGAGATTTAGAATTCTAACCCCAGCCGATTTGCTTTAGGGTGATTATGTTCATGTTCCAACACAAGCACTTTAACTAACTGAGGTCAGCACTGGAGAACAGTGAGAATAGTGGGGGTGGCGCTGATTCAGTAAAGGTGGCGTTATGATTAACTGCATGGACATCCGACAAGGACATGGGGATATGGCTGTCTGGTGAAGGCAGATGACGGGCATGCAGAGCCCAGAGCTCTGTCCACACTGGCTGTGCAAGCTGAGTCCCTCAGGACCTTCGGGTGCTTGTCCTTCCTTAGATAATGCTCACTCATCTGCAGTGGGGTTGGCCTCCCTGCTTCCAGTCTGCCATCTCAGTGGAGGAAGAACGCATTAACTGAGGCAGGGGTGTCCAATCTTTTGGTTTCCCTGGGCCACATGAGAAGAAGAATTGTCTTGGGCCACATAAAATACACAAATGCTAACAATCTCACACACACACACACAAAATCAGTGTTTTGAGAAAGTTTACAAATTTGTGTTGGGCCGCATTCAAAGCCATCCTGGGCCGCATGAGAAGCTAAGGCAAACATTTAACTGAAGGGACTGAGGCCCGTCTCCAGTTGTCCACACAGTGAGCCAGCTGTGCTTTGTTGTTTATCACTCTGTACATGCTGAGGGTCATCATCAGGGAGAAGCCTGGGAACAGGGACAGTAGGGAATGTTGACCCTCAAATAGCCTTTGTGTTGAATCCTACAGCTTGCTGAGGGTAAGACCTCAGGACACCCAGACTGTCCAAGTAAGCTGTCGTGATGGAAGCCAAGTATCCTTCAGCCTGTAACACTCGGCTGTGACATGGACAACTTTCTGAGCCGAGGTTGCACATTCACACATGGGGAAAGGTTTTGCACTTATCAGCGGGCCCTTGAAATAGAACATGTATTATAATCTGCCTTTTCTTTTTATAGTCATTTGATTCAGACCCTATATCATGTGTTAGGTGTTGAAATTATATCTATAGCTAGTATTTTTAATTCACTCAAAAGTTCCATTCTTTCCTGAAAATCTTAAGAAGAGAGTAGAATGGAAGGAGGTTGATGCAGACAATGCAGTCAGGACGGAGTAGAGGGAAGTAAGTTGGACGAGACGAGGACAAGGGCTTGGAAAGGAGCGAAACCCGTCCTGGCTCCCGCGTGGGTGGCATCTGTGTCATTGGGCCCTGCTCATGCCCTCAGGAGTGGAGCTCCTCCCTCCCTGGTGTCCTGTAGTGTCCGTCACCTCACGAGATAGACGCCACTATCGGCATCTCACAGATGATGAGATGAAGGGAACAGTGGTTAAATAACTCACCAAAAGTGAAACAGCCAGCACGCCATGAAAGCTGCTGCTCTGTGTTGGCCACGCTGCAGGTGTGTCGGCTTCTCTTGTTCTCTTCGCCATCTCGACCTTTTAAAACAAGACACTTCTTGTTTCAGCCCCTCAGGATCAACGGCGTTAAGGTGTACACTGAAAATGTGGACAAAAGGCAGATTATTTTGGACCTTCAGATTAGGTAAGTTTTTATTTGTATTCCATTTGTCATAGTTAATGATGCATCATGTCACTTAGCTATACAAAGTGGAGGATATAATGAGCATACTTCTTACCTGCTGTTTGGTAGGATTTGACCAAATTCTTCATGAAGACCCAAATTTACTTACTTTCTTGGTCTCAGTTCCTAATAGTCTAGATAATTGCCATTCTTAAAACTTGTTAAATAAAAGAAACTAAAGACACCATACGAAAACTACCGACACTCATCAGTTATGATTATTGATGCCAAAATCCTCAACCAAATACTAGCAAACTGAATTCAGCAACATGTTACAAGGATCATACACCATGACCAAGTGGGGTTTATTCCTGGGATTCAAGGATTGTTTAACATATGAAATTGAATTAGTGTGACACACCACATTAACAGTGTGAAGGAATAAAATCACATGGTCATCTCAGCTGATGCAGAAAAAGCATTTGACAAGATTCAACACTGTTTCATGATAAAACACTTAACAAACTAGGAAAGAAGGAAACTACTTCAGCATTAAAAAAGGTACATGTGAGAAGCAGCAGACATCATCCTTAGTGAAAGACGAAAGCTTTTCCTCTAAGATCAGAAGACCACTCTGACCACTTCTTTTCAGCAGGGTGCGAGGAGGCAGGTAGATAAGAAGAAAGACAAATAAAAGGCAGCCAAGTTGAAAAGGAAGAATTGAAACAATCTCTGTTCATAGATGATATGATCTTTTATGTAGAAAACCCTAAAGATTCCCCAAAAAATCTTCTTAGAATAAACGGAGCGAAGTAACAGTAAAAAATCAACACAAAAAATTTACATTTCCTACACTAACAATGAACAATCCAAAAAGGTAATTAAGAAAACAGTTTCATTTACAGTGGATCAAAAAGAATAAAATACTTAGGAATTAACAAAGGAGGTGAAAGACATACAGTGAAAACGATAAAACATTGCTGTGAGAAATTAAAGACAAATAAATGCAAAGAAATCCCATGTTCATGGTTTGGAAGACTTAATACTGTTAGATGTCAACACAAAAAGCAATCTATAGAATCAATGCAATACATCTAATATCTGATAAGGGATTGGTCTCTAGAATATATAGGGAACTTTTACAATTCAACAACAAAAAGACAAATAACCTGATTCAAAACATGGGCAAAGGACTTGAATAGACCTTGCTCCAAAGACAGCATACAAATGGGCAATAGGCATGTGAAAAGGTGCTCAGCTTCACTAATCATCAGGGAAATGCAAATCAGAACCACAGTGAGATACCACCTCACACCCATTAGGATGGCTGCTATAAAAAACAAACAAGTGATGGTGAGAATGTGGAGAAGTTGTGACCCTTGTGCCCTGGGCAGGAATGTAAAGTGATGCAGCAGCTGTGGAAAACAGTGTGGAGGTCCCCCAGAAACTTAGACATAGAATTACTATATGACCTCGTGATATACCCGAAAGATTTGAAACAAGATCTCAGCGATATCTGTGCACCCATGTCTGTAACACCTAAAATGTTCATTGACAGATGAATGGATAAGCAAGATGTGGTATATTCATTCAATGGAGTATTTATTACTCAGCCTTAAAAAAAGAAATCTTGCAATATGGTACAACATGAATGAACCCTGGGGACATTTTACTAAATGAAATAAGCCAGTCACGAAAGGACAAATCCTTCAAATGAGTATTTCACTTGTATGAGATTATAGAGTAATCAGACTCAGAGACAAAGGATGGAATGGTGTTACCAGCAGCTGGGGGAGTTAGTGTTTAATGGAGACGGAATTCAAAGTTTTGCAAGATGAAGAGTTCTGGAGATAGATGGTGGTGATGGTTGTACAACAGTGTGAGTGTGCTGAATACCACTGAACTGTACACTTAAAAATGATTGATTTTATGTTACGTATATTTTATCACAATAAAAAATAATTGGCAAAAAGTAAATTGAGCTTCTGCCAGATATCGTAACTGGCATAAGAAAGGTAGTTTTCTTTGTTTCTTGTCCTCATTCTCCATGAACTTGCTCACGGCTTTCTGCATCCCACATGAGACCTGGTAGCCCAGTGTGTGCATAGTTGTGTATATTATGCAGAAGTGTGTTGAATGATGGACATGGCTCAATTTTGTTTCTTTTTTGATTCTTGACTGAGGATCATTTCATTATCTGACATCTTTGAGTTTCTAAAGTACGTTAACAGTAAATGTACGTAGTTGGTACTAATTACCTTTATTTTAGAAAAGCATAGAATGTCTATAATGATCTAATATGGAAATCTGCATCATTAAAACATTTACTAATAATATAAATATATTAATAAGTATATCATTAAAACAGGGCAAACACTGTGGCCATCAGTGTAGTAGGAGAAGCCCCCTGTGTCTTCAGTTCAGCTGTGCTCTGGAAGGACTGTGGACTTTGAGCTTCCCGAGGGTAGAAACCTGTTCTCAGTCCCAAGGGAGGATTTCACCAGTAATCAAATAAACATTTGAATGAGTCAGTTAATGGATGCCTTTTCAAAGATGCAGACTGACTTCCACGGTTTTTGTAGTTATAACATATACAAATTATGCTGCTCAGATATATGTCTGAAAATACCTGCATGCTAGTTTTTTTGGTGCATTCCTGACAAGGACCTTAGCTAGATTCTTGGCAGTAAAGATGGGGAAAGAGTGACTGAAAAATACTAAGAAATAAAATGGCCAAGTCTTAGGGTGAAGAGGAGGAAAGTTTCAAGATCAATTTTTAACAGATTATTAGTGACTATACCAACTAGGAAGAAAATCGTGCTCAGTGAGAAGCTTCTGAACACCAGGTCAACAATTATTGGAAGAATTTCATCCCAGATACCTTTGTTAATACTTTGCTCACGTGCGTAGATTCTTCATCCAGCATTTGTCACAGGGCCCAAACGTGCTCAGGCAGGACCGTGACATCTGTCATCTGGAGGAGTCAGGTGGGGGTCAAATCCTACAGCTCCCACCCACCACGTAGTCGACACTTCATGTTTGTATTAAAAATAGATGCAAGCCTTCCATTCAGCATCACACTACATTCATGTTTATTTCATGTTGATTGAAATGACTTGATCGTTGAGTCAAATGATACCTCAGACAGATGCACCTTTGACATTGGAGTCCTGGAGCTCTGCTAGTTTTCTCAGACCAGGGAGCGTGGGTGAAAAATTTACTTGCAGTGAAATATAATCTAAAGCTTTTTATGTTTTAAACACACGTAGTTTATGAAACAAATGAAAGCTGCGCTCCATCAGGCACTTCTGCTGCAGTGCACTGTGGGCTGTGGTGTCTGTGCCGGGCTGCAGCCATCCTCACTGCCCTATGTACTGTGTGGCCACTTTGCAGCTTCGCCTGCAGCCGTCCTCACCGCCCTACGTACTGTATGGCCACTTTGCAGCTTCGCCTGCAGCCGTCCTCACTGCCCTATGTACTGTGTGGCCCCAGTTTGCAGCTTCGCCTGCAGCCGGGTTTTGCTTGTTACACTACTGTTTTATTCAGATTATGTGCCTTGCAGGTCGATGGTGATTAAGAGACTGTAATACAAAACTTTTTCTTTGCTAGTTTTGTAGGAAATTGTGAGATTGATTTGGAGATCAAGCGATATTTTTGTAGAGCCGGTGTGCAGAGTATACAGGTAAGGTATATTTTTTAATTTCATAGTCTTCTAAAATTCTCTGTGTTCTGCTCAGAAGTTTTTGTTAACTCAGAATTTCTCTGAAGTTAGGTTTTTATGGGTAGGTTAGACTTGAGGGGAACCTGAAGGCAGACGCTCAGGTGTCACTCAGGCAGTCATGTGATGTACCTCACCTCTGGCGTTGAATTCCTCATGGTGTGTTTTGGTTTCCCCTTTGGATGTAGATTCACGGCACCATGCGGGTGATCCTGGAACCACTAATTGGAGACATGCCCTTAGTGGGGGCCCTGTCTATCTTCTTCCTGAGGAAGCCGGTAAGTCCATGTCTGTTTTGTTCTTGTCTTCCTGTTCGCTGACAGGGGTACAGATGGGTCAGAGGATACAGTGTAAAGCAGACAAGCAGTTCTCTCCTTAGCTGGCTGCTTCCCTTTCTGATGTGTGAATCCTGGGAGTGCTCATACTTCTTTATACCCTAATGGAGGACTTCATTTCTTTGGGTAACTTTTTTCCCTGACTATGAAAATAATACACTCTTTACAGAAATCTTGAAATGATAGACTTCTTTGTAAGCGTAGGTTTGTAGTTCACATTCAGCCCCTGTCACTGATTGTGACGATTATGTATAGATACTTTCTCATTTAATCCTCATATCTCTGAAGTTAAATCCTAACAGTTTCCTGTCACTGACCAGGGACTAAGAATCTAATTTGTGCAAGTCACAAAACCGGTGGTCTGGGAGCTGCGCCTGGCCCAGCCTTGTCCGGCCAACTTGCTGTCTCACCATAGGTCTCCCTGCTGCCCCCACAGAGGACCATCAGTCCCGTGCAGCGCCCGCAGCTGTGCACTGGGTTTTCAAATCATGTTATCATTCCACACAGTTAGATGTGCACACTCTTCCATTTCTTGTTACAAGGAGACAGTACTTAACTAGCCACAGAAATAAGGCAACAGCAATATCATTCCTACTCAGACTTCTCGCCTGGAGTGCTCCCATCACCGAGGCTCCTCCTCCCTGAGGCTCCTCCCCCTCACCTGGGTGGCTCTTTGCCTATAAGGCTCCTCCTCATGTGGTCTCCTACCGCCTCTCATTGGCATCCTACCTCTGTCCTCAGTAGACGTCACCACTAGGGTGTCTTCCCAAGGTGCAGACTAACCCACCAGGAGTTGCTCGTCTCTCCCTGGTGAACAGGTGTCATGGTCTGGAGGACTCTCTCTCCAGCCTCGTTTTCCTGGCATGGCCCACGAGCATCCCAAGTCCCAGCCACAGGGCAGAGTTACAGCCTAGGGGTAGTGCCAGCCCCAGCATGCCTCACTGCCTCCCTCCTCTCCTCCGCTTTCCAGAATGCTGCCCTGGCCCTTGGTGCCATCCCTTCCCAGGATGGAAGTGTCAGGTCCCTGCCCCACTCCCACAGCGCCCGTGGAGTCCTGTGTGCTGTGCAAGCACGCCTCCTGTTAATGCTTAGGGTACCGCAGCACGTCTGTCTCCGTGTAGTTCAGTGTCTGACGAATGACTTCATCTGCTCCTCAGCGGTCTCTTCATGATGTACCAGTTTTATAATCTCTGAGGAGCTCTTTCTAGAAGTACTGTGAGCATGTATAGTTTAAAATGGGAGTTTTTGTTGTATAATTTGATCCAAATAACATAGTACAAATTGTTGTTGGGCTTTTAAAATGTGGGTTTATCAGGACCACGTTTGTCCAACCTGCGGTGCCAGCTTTGAATGTGGCCCAACACAAATTCATAAACTTTCTTAAAACAGTGTAAGCTTTTTTTCTTTTTGTTTTTGTTTTTGTTTTTAGCTCATCAGCTGTCTTTAGTGTTAGAGTATTATATATGAGGCCCAGGACAGTTGTTCTTCCACTGTGACTCAGGGAGGCCAAAAGTTTGGACACCTCTAATCTAAACCAAACTACAAGTGGTACCATTTGTAAAAAAAAAGAAAGAAAGAATTAAGTCTAATCACTTTCTGTTACCACTAACATTATTTTCATTTGCTTTCTATTGCTTAAATAATGGGCTTATTTTGAATGTATTTTAACTATAGTAGTCCGCCATTATCCATAGTTTTATTTTTCAAGGTTTCAATTACCTATAGTCAAGTGTGATGTGAAAATATTAAATTGAAAATTCTAGAACTAAACTGTTCATAAATTGTAAGTCACATTGCCGTTCAGAGGAGCATGGTGAAGTCTTGTGCTTTCCTGCTCCATCTCTCTTAGGACGTGAGTCCTCTCCTTTGTGCAGCATCTCCACGTTGTATATGCGCATATGTGCCCATCAGTCACTAAGCCATCCTGTTATCAGATGGACCTTCACGGTATCACAGAGCTTGTGTTCAAGGAACTCATTGTTATAGAAGCTCTATTTGATTATGAGTTATTGTTAATCTCTCACTGTCTAATTTATAAATCAAACTACTGTAGGTATGTACATACAGGAAAAATATAGTGTATATATATAGGTTCAATACTGTCTATATTTGGGGGCATCTTCTGGGGATCTTGGAACATATTCCCCTCAGATTGGGGGACTATGGTAAAATTCAAAAGCTATTAAAGAACTTTCATGTTAAGTTTTCATTTATTAAAATGTTGAGAAATGAAGAGATTCGTAAAATATTTTAAATCCATGCTTTTTTCACCTACATACAAGTTGTTTAAAAGCCAGTATGTTTAAGAAATTTTCTTCATTAATGAGTATGAAAAACAAATCTTTAGCAAATTGCTAAATATTTTTAATTTACATGGAATTTTTAACAGTTTAAAGAAAGTCCTCTTTTTTTTTCATTTAGGACATAACAAACTCCAGATCTTTAAATCTTCCTCAGAACTTAGTGTAGATCTTCCATAGATGTGTTACCTTAAAAACAGCGTTATGATACTAGCTTCCAAACGAAGTGTTAGTGCTCCGGAACAGGATGAGGCCGAGAGAAGTGTAGGTCACTCATTTCCTTACATGGTGAGTAAAGTCATCAAACACATGCTTCAGAGAGAAGGAATTTTTTTCAGTTACTTCCAGCTGGAAAATATGACAACAGACTTCACTGCTGACTGCCAAGTAATTCTCTCCCCAGTGAAAAAACGGCTGGAGAGATTGAGGCTTTTTTTTTTTTTTTTTTTTTTTTTTATTTAGAAGCATGGGGTCAGAGACCCTTGCAAAACCTTTATACATTTTTCTGCCTGTTGATTTGTTCAGATTAGTTTTGATATTGTGCTACTTGTTTAAAAAAAAACTAAAAACATTTCTGAAACAATTAACTTTTGGAAGGCAGTATAGTGTGGCAGTTAAATAACAGGCTTGGGTGTCATACAAACCTGGCTTTCCGCTCCTGGCACTTTCTCTTCTCACTGTGCACATTGAACGCCTCAGTTTTCCCATCTGTAACATGGGGATTATAGTTGTATTAATACCTAACTCACAGCATTAACTGTCATTTGCTGTGAAACACTTAATACAATGCCTGGCATGTACAAGTCTTGAGACGTGTAAGACATGAACTATTGTCCCCCATGCTGGCTTAGCATCCTGGGGAGGCCCTGACACAAGAGGTCAAACATTGGTAGGCGCAGGAGTGGGATGAAGGCTCTGGCCAGATGCACACACATGCAACAACATGTATGTGGAAAGATACCGAATCTTCACTCACCAAAAGGGAAGTTATAATTCCTCTAAGTGCCCACCAATAGGAAGATGGGTATATAAATTATTACATGATTTTACGGGAGGTAACAGCAACGTTATCAAAAGCAAAATAAAACAGGCCACTCTTCATGTACCAGCAAGAGGCAACGGCCTCGATGTTCTACAGAGTGAAAAACAACATGCAGGGCAGCGTTATGTTTATAAAGAAGCAAGCCTGTGTGATTTGGTTTGATCATTGGAAATAATTTGGATACTTAATATCTTTTGCCCTTTTTTAAAAAAACAGCTTTTAGAAATTAACTGGACAGGACTGACTAATCTTCTCGACATCCCTGGATTAAAGTAAGTGTTACGTCCCGTCCTGTGGTTTGCTTGTTGGTGGGCATGTGCATTTCAGTGTCGTGAAAGTGGCGCGGAGCTGGCAAACCTGTCTCCTCATAGCAGCTCCCTGCCTTCTCAGCACGCTCTCCTCTGAGACCCGAGTGACCACACGGCAGCTGGGTTCTGTCCTCACAACTGCGTCTGAGACCCCGGGACCCAAATGTGCTCGTGGTTTTGAGACCTCAGACTGAGTCACTCACGTGCATTACGAAGCAGCTCTTCGATTTTGGTGTTTTAGAACAGTGGTAGCCTTTTTTCAATATCCTACAAATTAATTTTTTAATTTAGTTTTTATTATTTTTCCAGGAAAAAAAAAAAAAAAAACTTTTAAAGCAAAAATAGTTTTCAAAACACCAGCCCCTTTCTGGCTGTTTTCCAGCTATAGCCACGCCTCCTGGGAGGGGGAGTCACGCAACCTGAAGCTGCTGTATCCGCACTTGGGGCCCCTCATTGGCCCATCACAGTCCTGGGTGGAAGCCATGGGGTTTTCTGTGGGAAGCCCGCGAGCCCCGCAGGCCGCACCCCTGCCGTGAGGGCAGTGGGGTCCTGGTGGGTCACAGCCGCTCGGCCTTCCACGGTTGAAGGTGACTGACTGGGCAGCACACCTGTGAGTCACTTCCAAGACGCAGGCACTGAGGTTGTGGCCTCGAAACCTGCTTTTGCTGGTTTTCCTCTTGTGTTTGAAGCTTAAAATGTATTACTTATTGTTACAGTTACATAGGTCTCCGGTGGGTACTTTGCTAATCTGTGAATTTTGTTTTTCCTAAAATAGCTTAGAAATTAAGTTACAAAAGCGTTGGTTTTGGTCCTTTTTTTTTTGCTATTGTTATGTATTTGTTTACGGACCTGAAATGGCCATTAGAATTTTATTTTGGTTCATTCTCAGGGGAAAATTAGGACTTTAATAAATAAACTGAGGCAACGTACTAATAATAAAGGTGTTTTTTAGGCACTGTGGTTTACTGGCTATAGAAAAGCACTGTTACTTTTCAAAGACCTTTGGATAGAAATGGCAAGAGAAGGACAGAGAGGTTTGGACCCAATAGGAAGTGTTGCTATGTGATGAGGCCATGGCAGCGGTCAGGACAGCACAGTGGACAAGTCAGTCAGTGGTGGTGCTCCCGCAAGTGCTCCCACATGCCACCAGCCCTGGCAACAAGAGTGTGTGCGGGGCGGGGAGGGCAGCCGAGGACAGACCCCGGGCACTAGTGGGGACCTCCTTTACCAGGTCTGCACGGCATTACATGCGGGGGGCGGGGGGAGCCTGGCCCCCCAGCAGAGCAGCTGGGGGATTCTTGAAAACATTTACATCATCAGTAAGGGGTTTTCTACGCAACAGTTTGTTCCGGGGGAAATGCCAAAGTAAGGATGTGCTTGACACTAAAGCCTTGAAGGACCCCCTGCCTCATATGCCTAGGGAGCGGACATGCGGTGTCCTGCTTACACCCTGCCTAGGAAGCGGACATGCGGTGTCCTGCTTACACTCTGCCTAGGGAGCATACATGTAGTGTCCTGCTTATACCCTGCCTAGGGAGCAGACATGCGGTGTCCTGCTTACACCCTGCCTAAGGAGTGGACATGCGGTGTCCTGCTTACACCCTGCCTAGGGAGTGGACATGCGGTGTCCTGCTTACACCCTGCCTAGGGAGTGGACATGCGGTGTCTGCCGCTTACACTGCCTGAGTCTCCTGGGACTGTTAACACCTAACCAGCTCACCTGTTCACAGATGGAGTAGTGTTGCCTGTGGGGTTGTTTTTGTTTTTTTCAGTTTTTCCCATATTGAACTGAAGGTCCTATAGTAAGGTCCAAATCTTATCATACATGGACACCCAGCTGCAGTGAGTGCCTAATTATGATCCACTGGGTGATGGTGACTTCCACTTTGTCCCAGTGGATGTCTTTATATGTGCAATTTACATATACATGTTAACAATTCTAACATCTGAGAAGGGAGAGTCTTTTAAAACTTAGCAGTTTCAAAGGTGTTCTTCTGTAGCAGTGAAACTTCACTTGTGTCTTCACGCACGTGTTACTTAATTTTCATATTCACCCCAAAGAATAGGCAAAAAATATATTAAAATGCATTTGTTTCTTTAGCCTCCACAATTTTATTCATGTCCCTCAGTTCTCTGCAGTGCTATCTAGTATCTCTAAATTATTACAGTATCTAGTATCAAAATAAAGTGTGAAGTGTAAATTCTTTTACTTCCTTGGGTGCTATACATATACAACAAGAGAGAAATTTCATATAATGAGCATGGAATAAATAAGTGGATGTTATTGTAGTCTCTGAACTTTTATGGATGTTTGAAATATTTTACGTTACCAAAAGAAATTTAATGAAATGTATATTAGTTATTCAGTACTAAATCAGTGATAAAATGTGTTGTCATGCATGCATTGTAATTCAGGACACTGAGCTGTAGGCAGAGTAGCGCCCTCTGCTCTCAGAAGCAGAAGTCCTCATCACAGTATTGCAGCCAGAGGTCTGACCTGCTGGTTACAGATGTGTGTTGGAGACCAGGCAACTCCACTAAAGCGCGTGGGCCACTGAATCATGTCTGGTCAGTTTACGTTGCAGCTGAAAGCGGTAAGTAGTATTGCTGTGTCTAGTAATCGTTTTGTTCTTTTTATTCCCTCCTAACAGCGGCTTATCAGACACTATCATTTTGGACATAATATCAAACTATCTGGTGCTTCCCAATCGTATCACTGTTCCTCTTGTCAGCGAAGTCCAAATAGCCCAGCTGCGGTTTCCAATACCAAAGGTAAGCGCGCCCCAGCCTCTGTGAACACTGAAGCGTGGACAGGAGGGGCAGTCCACGTCCCTGGCTGTTGTCCCTTCCTGTGACTTCCTGTTTTCTGACAGTGGCCTTGCCACACAGGTCTTGGTGCAATAGGTAGTCTGTCCTCCACACTCCTTAGGAGATTGGCTAGTGTGCATCTCGTCCTTATCTAGGAATCTCAGATCATAAAGGACAGCTGTGACGGCTCATTGGCCATCTCAGAAAAGCCTGTACAGTTTGTACTCAAATTGTAACAGCTTCATCTAAGTGGCAGGGACACAGGTTTTCTCTCAGACTCAGAGTTTAATGAGTAAGACTGTGAAATGTACAAAAGTGTATCTTCCTGTGCTGACTGGGTCAGGAATACTGCCCAGTCATTTTTTGTTTTAAAAAGGTTTGTGGGAGCAAATGCTACCCTACCAAAAGGTAACCTTTACTGCCTTTGTTTGCCTTGAAAGAAACGAGCGAATGTTTTTTGTTTTGTCAAAAGATTTTAGAAAAAAAGAATTATGTTTAGAGCCTATGAGTAGTATGTACGGGGCTGTCTGGAAAGTATCCAGCCAGGTATTATGACCAATAGGAGCATTTATGGCTGGATTTTTTCCAGACACCCTTGTATTTCAAGTTTCAGTTTTCTATCTGTAAAATAAGATTAATGACAGTATTTCATAGGATTGTTCTAAAAATAGAATGAAGTCATTAATCAGTGCATACCAAGGGCTTCAGTGTGGGTCCAGTACATCCTGTAGTATTAGTGTCACTTACTGTAGAACCAAGACGGGGTTGTTCTGTGACCCACAAGACCCGTGCCGTCTGACCTCCTCGTGCCCTGTGCATAAGCCTGGCTCCTCAGTCCCCTAGAGCCTGGGGCCACTCTGGGGCCTGTGTTGGGAGAAGCCTTGAGTCTCAGCTTATACTTCACTCCCTACCTGCCTGCACACAGCCCCCTGGGCCACTGCCGCCCTGTCCTGCTTTGGTTTTCCTAGCCCCGTCACCTGGTGTTCCACACACTCACTTTTCTTCTTTGCTACATGAGAAGAGGGTGTGTGTTCTGTTCCCCGTGCGCCAGTTCTCAGGACGGGCGTCATGAAGCTGCCGAGCGTGTCTCAGGAGCCAGGGAGCCATGGCCATGCTTCCCTCTTCCCAGGGTGTCCTGCGGATACACTTCATTGAAGCTCAGGATCTTCAGGGGAAGGACAATTATCTTAAGGGACTTGTCAAGGGCAAGTCCGACCCCTATGGAGTTATTCGAGTTGGCAACCAGATCTTCCAAAGCAAGGTCATCAAAGAGAACCTTAGTCCAAAGTGGAACGAGGTGTATGAGGTAAGTACATCCCGTCTGCCGCCTGGCCTTGTCCCCGTCTCACACAGAGTGGTTAATTTAGGCCACAACTTCCGTTTTCTTTGCTTTAACTCCATCTTTAAAAGGATTGCACCTTCTGTTCTTCCCTTACAACATTCTTGTCAGGCCAGCACATGAAATTTTAAACCTTAACTATGTAAAGCTATCACAATAATTATTGGCAAAATATATTTTATGTGAAAAATGTTTTATGTTCTTACGAACACACGTACACATACGCAAAAATGAGATTGTGTGCTGTTTTATAAGTTTTCATTGGATGCACCTGGACATACCAGTAAATACAGGTAGATTTATAATAGCCGTTCACTGCACATGAGTAGGGACCGCCATTCTTTACCCAAAGAGAGCTTGGCTGTTCAGGGCAGCATTGTGGCTGGTGCTGGGCCAGTGCAAATAAAGCTTCTCTGAGTGGAGTTGATGCCCAGAAGTATCATGTGTTTGAAATCACTGATACATTTTTGCTAAGCTGTTCTCCAAACTCCAGTGCAGTTTAGCTCTGCCTGCTTCCCCTCCGCCCAGATTCCCTGACCTCTGAATGGTGCTTGCAGAGCCCAGCGGGCCTCTGCGCGGAAACTGCACGGGCTAGTCTGGAGCCCTGGAGAGTGTGACCCCAGCGGAAACACACACACCGACGGCCACTCTGTGGGACATGTTCTCAGATGACAAGTGTGTGTGGTTTGCCAATGAGACAGCATATGTGCTTTACCAGGGCTTAGCCACTGGAGAGAAATACATGGAGGCATTTACCATAGCCATCACGCTGAGTAGACAACCGTGGTAGCAACGATGTAAACTGACCAGCTATCGTGTGTTCTCCAGGCCTTGGTCTATGAACATCCCGGGCAGGAATTAGAGATTGAGCTCTTCGATGAAGACCCAGACAAGGATGACTTTCTAGGAAGGTAAATCCTTTGCAGCTGTGAACTATAACTTCAAAAATAGATGTATCTACTTGTTATGTATAGTTTTAAATGATTCTTAGACATTTGTTTCACCTTGGGCTTCTTAAAATACGTTTTATTCCTGATAAGGTGCACGTGTAAGGGAAGGAGATCGTGTGGATATGTGTCTGTCAGAGCAGGTCACATTGATTAACATTTGAAGATCACCTTCTTAGCCGTGCTGGCCTCACTTTTTTCTCGAGACCGTAGAATTGAGTTTTAAACTTTTCTAATTTGTTGGAGTTTGGGAGGGATAGTAATTTACACTGTGCCTACACATTGAAAAAATAAGTATTGATTTGTGTACTTCAACTGAACAATAACTACAGCTCAAGGGAAAAGAGCTTTAAAAAATACTTTATCCTGGGAAAGCCGGGACGGCTCAGCGGGTTGAGCGCTCGCTTTGAGGCCCTGAGGACCGAGGATCGAATCCCGGCTCTGGCCCAGGCGGACCCACATGCTGAACTGGGGAGTTCCCACAGTTCGGTTCTCTAGCTGTTTCTGTCTCTGTCTCTCTATCTGTCAAAAGTAAAATAAAAATAAATATGCACTGAAGATAAAATAATTACTCTCTATAAATATAAAAAGATATAAAAAAAAAATACTTTATCCTAATCTTTATATTTAACTGAATTTCTTGTGGCAAAAACGATACAGTAATAGATGACATTGGACAGGTTTGGCCTCATCAAGAGTAGCCTGTGTGTTATGCTGTGACTTCAGAATTCATTCATGAGACACGGTTTAAAAAGGAGCAACTGTAAAGCAGAGCAGCAAACAGATCAAATTTGCATTTTAGTAAAACTCTGGAATCCATCATGAGGGACGGAGACTGGAGATTGTCAGACCACCAGGAGGCAATCATAATGGTCCGGGAAAGAGAGACAAGGCCTCGCCTGGGACAGCTAGCAGAGGGGCAGAGAGGCGGGGTGGCCAACTGGCTACAAGAAAAGTGGAATTGCAGTCGGTCATTTCGGGCTTCTGGGGGTGGCTTCAGTCTTTGCAGCAGAGCAGGGCACTTCACAGACACAGTATGGGCTGTACAGACACACTGCGTGAGGGGCCTAGGGGGCTCCAGACACGCTGCATGAGGGGCCTCGGGGGCTCCAGACATGCTGGTCCAGAGCGAGGAGCCCGGCGGGGAAGGTGGTACAGGTTTAACGTGCCAAATGAGAGAAGAGGGCTCAGACCCTTGAACATTATTGGTGCATTAAATAGTACATTGTGGGGGAGACCAGCCTTTTACAGCTCTAACCTCAGCTTTGCCAAACTGAGTGCTCTGACCTCCTAGGAACTCAACCCTACTCTCTTACTTACCGCTCCTCACACTCCTGGCTGTAAACTTGAGGAAGCTTTTGGAAGAAGTGTGTTTCATGATACACTGTATAGCATTTTGTTGCATTTCTGGAAGACTTTTTCATTCACAAATGCTCAAGGTTATTTCACTTGTAATAAGTGTGTTTCTGTGTTCTCAAATTGTGTTATTTCTGCAGTCTTATGATTGATCTTACTGAAGTTGAAAAGGAGCGCCTTCTAGATGAAGTAAGTTTTCTTTGAGTATCATTCCATTTAACAAGCATTGACTGAGTACCTACTGCTGCCTGCCCACAGGTTGTGCTGAAAACATTGGCCCACAAATACAGAGAACATAAGCCTTTTAGTAATAGCAGAGTGAGAAGAAATAGGTCTGTACTGAGTTCCTACCGAATGCTAGAAAGATGCCAGCACAAGCCTCCTTTATTCAGGCAGGCACCTGCTGTCCTTCGTGGGTCAGGACGGGGGCCTGTGAGGCGCCCCCAACAATGGCCTTAGCATTCTAAGGCAGCGCAGGCGATGGGAAGTTGTCATGTGAAAGACACCTGTAAATGCAGTGGGAGCTGACAGCAAGCAAACGTTTCTTCAAGCAGGATATTGCTATCAGAATAAAGAGTATAAAAAAAGGAAAGTTGGTGGTGGCTTCTGAAAGGTTATATGCAGCTCTCGGCACCTGCGCTCACCGCGGTCAGCACCCAGCGGATAGGTGTCTTTCTGCCTGTTGTGTGCAGCTCTCGGCACCTGCACTCACCGCGGTCAGCACCCAGCAGATAGGTGTCTTTCTGCCTGTTCTGTGCAGCTCTCGGCACCTGCGCTCACCGCGGTCAGCACCCAGCAGATAGGTGTCTTTCTGCCTGTTCTGTGCAGCTCTCGGCACCTGCGCTCACTGCGGTCTCCTTGACACTGACTACTTAGGGATCGCCTTTGATTAATCACTTGTAGTTTTTAAGCTCAAACAGCTTTATGTTATGTTGTTAATTAGTCTGCAGTAGTGGGTGAAAACAAATATACTACCTTGTTTGATACTGAAATTCAGTATTTGGGCTTAATGTCCTATTGTCTCTTGACCTACGTATTCTGTTGAAGTCTGTACACAGAAGCCTGACAGTAGCAGGAGACTCTTGAATCCTTGTGTGTACATTAGGGATAAACACAGCATCCCCCTCACGGGGCTTTGCTAGGGTTTGGTGAGGTGATATCGGAAGTGCTGAGCTTGGTCTCGGGGAGCAGGCAGTGCTGTGGGAAGTCCAGTTGTGGGGACTGTGAGCGCATTTGGAGAACACACAGCCGCCTGTAGGGGAGGCGGCCCCTTAGCGTCCGTGAGCGGTGTGCACATTTGTGGGGACTGTGTGACTGAGTGGTCATTCAGGACCTGTGCTGAACTTGCACTGTTCTCTTTAGTGGTTCACCCTGGACGAGGTCTGCAGGGGAAAGCTGCACTTGAAACTGGAGTGGCTCACGCTAATGCCAGACGCGTCTGCCCTCAACAAGGTGCGTGCCCCAGCGCTAGAGGCCTGGTCTAAAGAGGAGTCTCATAGCTGTGGAAACATGCCGCTCAGCCTTCCCCCGTCCTTGTAGGTGCTGACAGACATCAGAGCAGACAAAGACCAAGCCAACGACGGTCTTTCCTCTTCCTTGCTGATCTTGTATTTGGATTCGGCGAGGAACCTCCCGGTAGGTAGCGCTGTGGGGTTCACTTGGGTGCTCATTTCCACTCTGTGTCACCCCTTCCTGTCACCGGGTTCTCTCCTGCTAGCCCCAGAGCGGCGGAGCAGGGTAGTGGGACTATGTTTACACATCTTATTGATCGTTCAGGATGCTCAATTGTCTTTCCTCTGGCGTGCTTTATGAAGAGGAAAGTCATTCGATTCCCTCGGAGTCAAGGAAGAACTGTTCTGTAGAAAATCACCGAATATTAAATGTAGTTGCCTGAAGATTTTATTCGCTATTTGGTGCAGGAATGAAATGAAGCATCTCTGTTAATAGATCCAGGGTTCACATTAGCTATAGGGCTGCTGCGTGCTGAGTGCTGCCCCTGGTGGCTGCCTGTGTCACACGCAGCTGACTCCCGCTCATTAGAATCAGAATTACTTTGCTCTCAGAAAAGAAC
>PVKE010004191.1:32176-66459 GCA_004027555.1 Craseonycteris thonglongyai
ACCGGGGATCGAATCCCGGCTCCGGCCCAGGCAGGACCCACATGCTGAACTGGGGAGTTCCCACAGTTCGGTTCTCTAACTGTCTCTGTCTCTGTCTCTCTCTCTATCTGTCAAAAGTAAAATAGAAATAAATATGCACTGAAGACAAAAAGATAATTTCTCTCTCTATAAATGTGAAAAGATAAAAAAAAAAAAAGAAAAGAACTGTGAAGAACAGTTTTTATAGGTAAGCACTATAACTTGGAGGAGAATCATACAGCTTCAGTCGTACAAGGCCTGCTGTGATCCCCACCACCGTACTTCAACTCCACATGTTATAGTGTTCTGATCATTTTTTTGAGTGCCTGTTCACTTGTCCAATAGATGGTCATTCTTCTCTCATTTCATTGTGTCACAGGCCAATTTTGTCAAAGGGAGGATGGCTGCCCCAGATACAGGGTGTTTCTCTGTCCCACCTCACTGTGGTTAGATGTCCCCTGGGCAGGACTGCATCCCATGTGCTGACTATCCCACCTCACCGTGGTTAGAGGTCCCCTGTGCTCATGCACTACAGCCTCACTTCAAGGTTTTCACATTGTGCGTTATTTGGGCTCTGCCCACCAGCATAGTAAATGTACTTTGTGTATTGGTATGCTTTATTTAAAGCTTTTAACAATTAAAATCTGACTGCTTATCTAATTTTTTTATACTGGGAATATGTAATTGAACTCTTCGTATGTAATTATATGTACAGTTGATCCTTGAACAACTTAAGTTGCCCTCTGCATGTGAGGATTCCCAACCCTGGATCCAAAGCACAGCCAACCCGAGTGACGTGGGTCCACTGCTGCACCTGTTGTTCAACGGTCAACCATAATTGTACTTTAAGTGACGGTTTCTTGACCGATTTTAACTTCTTCAGTTCTTAATTCCTCTTAAAGTATTGCCTTTAACCTTTTGGCCAGTCTTCCCATATGAAGTCTGTGGCCTTATCTGTTATAATTTCAAGTTAGGCAAAGTTGTTTCATTATTATTTAACCTTTCTACAGAATTTCTTATATGGTAGAACTTTTTGTTTTTAACCACAATGATGTTTGTTATTAAGTCTTTTATTATGCCTGATGAAAGTGAATTTGTTGTATATTTTAGGATAAAGAGAATAGTATTGGTGAATTGGCAAGAAGGGTCTAGGCTTCTCTTCAGAACTGTGTGTTTTATCAAATTAAATTGAAATTTGGGTAACATCACGTAAGCAAAAAACAGGTGAATTTGTTAAGCTTATGTTAAAAGGCACTTTATGCATGAAGTGTGCTTTGGCCGTGAGAGGCAAAGGATCCTTGCAAAACCACTGCCCTGTTGGGTGTTTATTTAAAACGGGAGCGTCGGATGACTGGCTGTCCGGCGTTTCTGCGGGTTCTTTGCCTCTGCGTTCTGCACTCCTGTGTATTGATTGGTGCTGCTCATGTGCTCATTGACCACAATCCACCATTCTTTGCTTTCTCCTCCCATTTCCACTTTCCTAAGAGTATCTACGAGGGAAACTTTGGGTGTGGCTACTTAAAAGAGAGGCGAGCGTCGGGACTAGTGTTTTGTGAAAATACTACCTCAGTCTATAGAGCACTATTTGTGAGTTCTCCAGTGTTTCCTTCCTTTTGTTTTAATGGAGACTGCGGGAATGTGGACTGGAACTTCTAATACCATATACTCCATGGTGGAATGCTGTGGCATGCTTTTTCGTTTTCTTGCATGATTTCATTTACTGTGTGTGTGTTTGTTTTGTGCTTGTTTTATAAACTGTGACACTGCTATAACTAACATTGGTGACAACATCTGATGATGAGATGAACAGACCTGGTGGGTTGTGAAGGAGCCTTAGATTCTTAAACTGCTACTGTCCTACAAAAAAAAGTAGAAATAAAATTCTTCTGGGGAAAAAATGAAGCCATAATCATTCAGTTGATTTTCTTGTGGTTCATCTCAGTGTGAGATGTAAATATTTCTTTGCAAGCTTTCAAAAACTTCCTTAAATCTACTTTCTCTTCCTGACCAAACACAGAAGTGTCAGGACTTGTTTCCTAAAAGTCCCAGCAGTACCCTCAGGATGGTCAGTGAGCAGAGGTTCACCTGCTGTCCTGATCACTTGCCTTCACACCCACTGTCTAACCAGAGTTCCCAAGGGAGAACAGCCAATCGAGTTTATGATTCGACTTCTTGAGAAGCGCAGAGTTCCCTGGCGTGGAAGTCAGGGCCAGCAGCTCTGTCTGAGAGGGTGATTGTATCTGTCTCCCTGGACCTTGCTGTGTGGCACCTTGACTCCCGGCTATTCCTGGTGCTCTTAGCAGATACTTATTTTTACTTGCTTTGGTGTGAGACAAAGCCACCAGTGGCTTAGTGGTTAGTCTAGAGTCACCGTTTCTAGACTAATTACTGATCTAATTCAGTAACAAGAAAGATTCTGACAGTTCACTTATTTGGCTCTTGACTCTAATCGTGGTAGAGCTTTGTATTTTTGAAGCGTTCTCATTTCTGTTTCCACATGCATTCTAAGTTTATCCTTTAAGGAGGGGTGGACAAAACTTGAAGAATAAGTATTTTGCCCCAGGTTACAGATGAGGAAAATAAAGAGCCCAGAGGGCGGGGTGAGCCGTTCAGAGTCAAATGGACTGTGGGGTGCCCTCCCTGCTCATACCTGCACCTGTGCAAAATGGCAGTGGTGGATGTTGGCATCTGTGTGCTGCCACTTTGTACTGAAATGACTTTCTATTTCTGTTCTTCTTAGAGGACAGTTGTATTGTAAGCTGCTGTAAGCGACAGCGTGAACTGCTGCATCAGCAGCTCGTCTGTCACCAGTGGCTTTGCGAGGTGACTTCTTTCCGTTCTGTAATTGCTGCTCTGAAAGGGAACACTTCTGACCTTGTGTCGGGATTTTGTCATTGCTCTGTCATGTTTCAGTGGGACATTGATCGGTTATGAAAACTGCCTTTCCTCTTCATGACTAAAACCACACACTCTGCCCCATGATGCAAATACTGGCATCAGCCAAGTGTCCCATAAAGTGAATTGGAGCAGCTTGGTTTTCAGCATGAAGTTAGATCAGTGCCTTCTCAAAGCCTGAGTCCATCACTATTTATAGTAAAGGTTTTAGATGGCTGCCAGCCTGTCGCTCTCCTACCTTCTTCATGCTCAAAACACTTAATTTTCAGCATCATAACTGCATTACTACCAGTGGTGCCCATCTGAAAACTCGATCCCAGACTGGCAATGTCCTCTTTACACTGTGGGCTCAGCAGTCTGCCCACCTCCTTTTGATCAAATCCTGGGCTTAAATTTCCGAGCGACACTGAGGGCGCTCACTGACTCCTGGTGGCCAGCTTTGGGCCTTGGGCTCACGTGGTTGGTAACTTACTTGCTGAGCACTTTCCACGGGTTCTACGTGTACAGCTCATTTAGTCTCAGGCTGTCGTGATCTCTTCTCAGACAAGGAAAGGAGACAGCAGGGACCTTGAGGAACTAAGAGACCCACAGTCACAGCTAGCAAGTAGCAGCACTGGGACTTGCACTCAGCACGTGACCCAGAGTCTGCATTCTTGACCCCTCCTGCCTGCTCCATCCTGGGATGAAGTGAATGTATCACTTCATTGAGTTTATGATGAGGTAGATGGAATTTATGTGAGGTGGGCTGTGGTCACACTACATCTGTGCGTAGGAGCACTAGCTGAGTAATACGGAGACCCTGGGCTATGACGTGCTGGGGCTTCCCCATTACCAAAGTGCAGGTGGCTCCTGCTGCCTTCATTGGTGGTGAGTGCCCCCAGGGTGAAAGGTCAGTAATGACTGGGGGCCTCATGCAACACCCCTTCTACACCTGGATGATCCTGTCTGCCTCACCCCCAGACCTCTGCAGCTCCCACAACCTCACGGCTCCCCTCACCCCTGCACCCCTCACCTGCGGCCTGTCCCCCCACTTTGCATTAGCTGATGCATGTTAGAGTAACGTGTGCATTCAGTACTGGTCCATTTATCCAGAGAGCTTCAGAAGGATGGTATCAGTCAGCCCTCACCCCGCAGAGCAGCAGCTCTCGGCCTCCCTGTCCAGGCTTCCCCAGAAGTGGGCCCAGTGCCCAGCACTCAGGGCGGCAGCCTGGGTGGGGCTGGCTCTCCTGCCTTTTGGCCAGATGCCCAGTCTCCTTGAGCCCCGCCTGCCATGCTCACGGAAGACGAGGAGGCAGGTTGTCCCTCCTTCATTATAAGACCTGCTGTGTGTAAAACAATGATAATTCAATCTGTCATCTGAAGTTAATTACAACTAAAATGATAAAATCTTTAATCATACACGTTAGTCTTTAAAGGAGCTTGCAAAAAAACTCAGAAAGTAATGAATTTACAAACTCAATACAAGTAGGACAAAAAATCCATAATAATAAAACTGTTATATAAAAAGCCAGGAGAAACTCGAGGTGATGTGATCAGCCTCTACATTTCATGCTGGGGAAAGAATTGGGGACAATGTAGAGAAGGCCCCTTCACTGCTGTGGTTTTGCACAAAGAAAGTAGATTTCAGAAGGAAGAGAAGCAGCATCTGCTTGTATAAGCTATAATTTGGCCTGAGAGCAATTTGGGCACCTATGGCCCATTCATTGGTACTTTAGATCAAACTTGTAGTCTAATTATAGTTGGCATTTGAGGGGTTTATTCAAGCAAAGGACAGTAAATAGAACCCTTTCTTAAAGTGTCACTGTTGGATTTTTCAGATCCCAAAGATAAGGGGGCTGGAAATAAGGGACTAGTAATCACAGAGGATAAGGAAATGTGTTTTGAAATGTATAGATTTAGAGGTTCATTCTAAGATACAATCTTGAGCATAAATAAGAATTTTACAAGTGATTTTTTACTAGGTTTTTTTTTATGTGTAATTCTCATTGGTGGTTTTTGTTTACACAATTTTGTTTGTTTTCATAAATTTTCATGTCATTAACCTTACATAATTCCTCATTGCATGTTTTATTAACCCTTGGTATATTCATTTCCTTCTGACTTGAAAGAGTAATCCATTAGAATTTAACCCCGATGTCTTGAAGAAGTCTGCAGTTCAGAAAGCTTTAAAGGTAAACTAATACTTTTCCCTTCGAAAAGTTAATTAAGACATATTGAAAGAGTTGATGCTTTGACCCTCATAGGTTTCCTGACAAATTACCTCCCATACTAATTAGTAATTAGTGGTTTACTTGGAGAGAGCCTACTTTTGTTACCCAGGTCTTAGTACTTAGAAGTTTTAGTCAACTTTAAAGATAAATTTTATATTAAGTTCTAATTTGATAAATTAGACATCTGTCCTAGGCAGCAATATCTAAAGTGACTTTAAATCATGTTTACTTTTAATTGGATTCAAATTTGTGAAAATGGTGATCTGGAAGTTCTGTTTAAAATCTTAACCAATTCTTAGATTGTGGTTGACAGGTAAGCCTTGTGCACTGTGACTACCATGTAAACATCACCTCTTCCAATATGCTGAGTGAGGCCATCTGACTGGTGACCTCAGAGCTCTTGGTACTGCTGGGTTTGGTTGTCAGATCTTTCGAGAAGTTTTAAATTCCTTTAAATGAGGTATATTGAAAACTAAGCTCCATCTCCTAAAACACCATGAATGTGTATTTTCTGGCTAAATTATTAAAAGTTTTCTATGTCTTACAATTTTTTTTTCTTTGAACATGTTAGACTTAAATATTGGTGGAGGGGGTTAAATGTAATTGTTCTAAGAAAATTCCACTGAGAAGAATCAGGAATGGTTGTTAATCAGTCTTTGTCTGGAAGGATAAGAGTTGTTAATCAGTCTTCGTCTGGAAAGATAAGTTACACTTCACAAGTGGGGAAGACTAGCAAGCATGCTTCGCTGTGATATTCACTAAGCCCTTGGTGCACCTGTACGGAGAAATGAGGTGTGGCCAGCAGTGAATTCCTCCTTTGGAGTAGTAGTTAGCACAGTAGTTGAAATGACCGTCCCCACTAAAACAGTGGAAGGAAATCTATCAACAGTCTCTCTTGAGACCCTGTTTCTTTGATACCTGAATGAAGACTGAAATCAAACTATCTGGGTTTGAGTCTCAGGAGGCCATTCATCATTGTGACCTGCAGAAGGATACTTAATCCTTTATTATAGAGCAGAAGCGATAGTATCTTCTTTCCTGGAGTGTTGAGTACATTAAGTAAGATCATACATGTAAAGTGCTCCACACAGCCAAAACAACATGTTTATCTTATTTGTTACATTATGTCATTTAAGCCTCACAATTCAGTTCTGGAAATGGTATCATACCCATTTTATAGACATTAAAACTGAGGTTCAACTAGATGAAATAGGTAGGTCTCAGTAATGAAGTGGTAAAGAGTGAGATGTAAATTCAGGAGAGTCTGACTTAAAGCCTCCTGTTATCATTATACCTTGTGTCTCTGACTTATGCTGATGCATTTTGAACATGGTATCATGGTAAAATATATATAAATATGTTTTTTATATAAATATATATATATATAAATAGAGCTTTCAACTTATTTTATAGAATCTAAAACACTAAAACATCTATTTTAAGATGCACTGTTATTGTATGTGCCACAAAGAAAGAAATCATGCCAGTTAAGGCTTGATAGTGTTCATTTTATACTTACTGAAAGTATTTTTAGACTTAAGATAAACATAGATTGTTATCATATCACCCACACACACAAGAGAAAAATACAAGCAAAATAAATGGGTCAAGAGAGTGGCAATTATCTCACTTGCGCTCTCCCCAAACACAGATATATAAAGTCAGGAACTGTTTCACTTTTTAGAGATGTTAGAAATGGAAAGTTTTAAAAATTATGTCTTAAAATTGATAAATACAGTAAGTCTACAGGAGTGAATGGCTACTTTTTTTGGAGATGAAATAAGTATATTAGTTAAGAAATAAACTCATCTTCTGAATCAAAGTCTTTAAAAATAACTGTAGCTTCAGCAAGACAGATGTTCACTCTCTCCAACGTCATGTTAGGGGCTCTGCCGTGGGCAATACCTTCAGCCACCAGGGGGCACTGCAAAGTGAGGCACCCCCTCCTAATGTGAGACTCATCTGACCACACCCAAGTACAAGGGAGGGTCAGAAATAGAATCTTTATTGACAAGACTTGTGCTCAACTAAAATGCCAGGGTTCTAATGTTAAAGGAAGAATGAGAAAATGGATTCAGAGGGGAATTGGTAGTATTCTCTGCCACAGTAGGTCTGTAGCCTGGGTTTTTCTTGTAACAGTATTTATTTCATTTTGCAGAATTCATTCACATCAAAAAGATGAACCAGAAAATAGATTATTACAGTAGGTTTGGGCTAGTAATCATTTTATTCCAATAATCATATGAAATTTGAGGCATATTTCTCTCATTGCTGCAGTGCTGAGGATTGACTCTAAAATTATTTAACTAAAAACATTTTTGTGACCTAATTAATTTCACTAACAGATATTTATCTGCATATTCTGTGGGGCTAAGTTATGAATAAACCTCATGTCCCATGTCGTATGTGTTTTACTGTGTTTCCTTCTGTCAGCTGTGTGTATTCAAGTATGCTTCTTACCATTTTTCTTGTTACAGTTCGTATCTGCTTAATTTTATGTGATTCTGAATTGATGTTGATTCTTCCACTGAAAGTTACTTCACAGCTGATCAGCAAGTAATAATAGCTACATGCTTGAACAGAAGATACTAAGTTACAAACATGTCTCTGATACTTTGTAGTGTTTTTTATTTATTTAACCAGAGGACTATTCTGAATTATTACTCTTTTACATTTGTCCTTGCTCATGGTTTTCTGTTTCCATTCATGGCACTTAATTTATTTAGTTATCCTAGTAAAATAAGTTTTGAGAACTGGAATAACATTAAAGATATTCAGAAGATTTCATTTTTCCAAAGTAGCTTGCTTTAAAAATAAAAGACCTTAGCATTTAAAAACTGTGTGCAAATAGAAGTTTTCCTAATTTATTTCATGGTAGATACAATTATGGGTTAGGGGTGTGCTTAGCAGTTGGCTCACTGAAGTGTCAGAAATAAATACAAATGATTATTAATATAAGCCAATAATTTCATTTTTAGCAGGCCCATCTCAGGATGTGCTTGTATATTTATTTTGTCTGTTTTTTTGTTTGTTTTTGGATAGTCAGGGAAGAAAATCAACAGCTACCCAAACCCTCTTGTGCAGATGTCAGTTGGTCACAAGGCCCAGGAGAGCAAGGTAAGGTGTTGACACGCTTCCTATTTTCCTGTGACGTCACTGTCACTTCTGCCTGTCAGGCGGGAACTGTCAGGTGATGATGCAGGTGTTGAGACCATTGACTTCCTTCTCTTTGTTTTGTTTTCTCAAATCAACCTTTTCTTAGATAACCAGCTACTTAATTTGGTAACAAACATTGTTCACCTATTTAAAATAACATTTAAAAAAATAACATAGGAATATGCTTTCATTTGATTTTGTGGGTAGATGACATGAGACAAATTGCTAAGTTCTCTTTGAATGCTCTGTAAGTATTGTTTTTAGCAGATAACCAGCATGCTTAAAATTCACAAATACAGTCTGTTCAGGAATGGAGAGGGCACTGCTGCTTTTCTCACGAGGGCAGACGTTTCAGAAATGCTGTAAAGTTATGGGCCATTGTGCGCTGTTAACTGCGCACGGTTGGTGGGGACTCCATATGCAGCGCTGTGTGGCCCTGGGCCGTAGGGAGAAAGGCGAGTCCAGCAGCTGAAACCTCGTCTGGGCTGCAGCATGTCTTGGAATTTCATAGCAGCCTCCCAGCACACTCTACAGCTTTGCACTCTATCTTTCGAACACGTTGCATAGTTAATGCATAATAGCATTAGCACTGTAAATGTATGTTGTGGAATTTAGTTAAAGCCATTCTAAGTTTCTGAATACAATAAATGGATAAATGCAGAAAATATCACAGAGTTGATATGTGGCTATTTTTTTCAGATTCGGTACAAAACCAACGAACCTGTATGGGAGGAACACTTCACTTTCTTCATTCACAATCCCAAGCGCCAGGACCTTGAAGTCGAGGTATTTTATTTGCACCTTTAATCGATTTATTGAAATATAATCAACATACAATGAGCTGCACATGTGTAAAGTGTACAGTTTATGGACCCATCACCATAATGAGTACATCTTTGTCAAACTTACCCCTAAGTGTTTCATACCTTTTGATACTGTAAACTTTGTATTTTAAACGTTGATTGTTACTAGTATCTGGACATGCAGTTGATTTTTGTACATCAGCTTCAGTTGATACAGCCCTGCTAAACGTGCTCAGTTCCAGCAGCAGCTTCATTAGGGGGAATACTTCAGGCTTGTTCTCTGCTGATAGTGGCCCCTGCTTCTGTGTTTCCAACCTGGATGTCTCTTCCGTTCTTTCTCTTGCCCTGCTGCAGGTGGGCATGGGGCCAAGCAGGGTAGGAACCAGACCAGGGGCCTCCCACATGGGAAACTCACCCCCATGAGCTGGGTGCTTCCTACATGGGAAGCGCACCTGGGGCAGGAGCCAAACTGAGGGTCTCCCACATGGGAAGCTCACCCCAGTGAGAACTGAACTGGGGACACATCCCAGCTCAGCATATGGGTCCTCATGGGCTGGGGCCGGGATTTGATCCTCAGACCTCAGGACTGCAAGACGAGCACTCGACCCACTGAACCATCCCAGCTTCCCCAATATTTAATGTTAGAAAACCTCACAAGCAAACCTTTATTTAGGGATAAGCTCCACTTGGTCATGATGTAGTATTGTTCTTATGTATTCAAGTTAATCTGCTAAAGTTTTGTTAACAATTTCTGCGTCTGGGTCCTGGATGACACTGATCTAGAATTTTGTCTCTCGTTTTTGTGTCAAGAGTGAAGCCATGCAGGATGAACTGGAAGGTGTTTTCTCCTTGTTTTCCTAGGAGTCTGTGTAGAATTGTGCTTGCCCACTTGATGAGTGGGTCTCTATCACTACAACAGTCCCCTTTACAGTTACATTTAAATGATATTCTTGCCACCATAATCAACTCTGATATTAATGTAGCTCCTCCATTTTTCTTTTTATTGGAGTTAACGTGATTTATTTTTCCCATCCTTTTGTTTTTAACCTACTTGTGAATTTGCATTTAAAGTTGTTTTCTTATAGACAACATACAGTTGAATCTTGCTTTTTTTATCCATTCTGACAGTCTCTTTTCATTTTAACATTTAGGCCGTTTGTACTTAATGTTATCATCTATGTGGATGGGTTTGAGTCTGCCTCCGTGCTATTGTCCCATTTGTTCTTTGTTCTCTCTTTTTTAAATCTGACTTCTTTTGGATTAATTGAGCATATTTTATGATGGCATTTTATGTCTATGTTTGGTTTTGAGCCTTTAGCGGTTGCTCCTGGGTTGATGGTCCTGTCTGTAATGGCCCTTGCTGTTCCTCTAAGTGGTACGTGAGGTTGCCAAGGCACAAGAACTCCGTGGCATGCTTCCATTTCCTCTCCCGCAGTATGTTTTATCATTTTTGCTTTAAACAATTCTATTTTAAAGAGCTTTTGAAGAACCAAGGAAGCAGCTTTTCCTACCTAGCCCCCGATTACCATCCCAGTGTTGTCGCTGCCTTGTAGGGTCACGATGCCACAAGTGCAGTCTGCCTTCCACTGGAAGGCACTCCTCTAACGGTTCCTGTGGGGCTGGGCTGCAGGCGCTGGACTTGGTCAGCTTCTGTGTTTCTCAGAAGTCTGCTTCACCTTTATTCACTTGTGAAAGATGCTGTCACAGGATGCAGCGTTTCTGCTTACCAGGGTTTCCCCCCACACACACTTTCTTCCGTCTTGCATTGTTTCTGATGAAAAGTCTGCTGCTAATTGACTTTGGAAAAATTTTTTTTTTTTTTAATATTTATTTATTTATTTATTTATTTTTGAGAGAGAGATACAGAGACAGAGAGAGAACTGAACTGGGGGAGCTCCCAGTTCAGCATGTGGGTCCACACGGGCCGGGGCTGGGATTCGATCCCCAGTCCCTGGCACTGCAAAGTGAGCGCTTAACCCACTGAGCCATCCCGGCTTCCCCCTTTGGAAAATTTTTGACCATTACTTACACAAATTTTTCCTCACTTCTTGTCAAATCTGCTATCTGCCCATCCTGTGTATTTTAATCTCATATCTGTTTTTCATATCAGAAGCTGAGTTTGGATTGTTTTCTCTTCCATGTCCTTCCCTCTACCCTCTCATGTGCGTGTGGTGTGCCTGTGATCGCGTCTAGTGTCTTGTGACTGGTTCTGCCATCTATATAAGTGCCGGCTCTGCTTCTGTGAGTGATATTCTTACCCTCATTGTGGGTCATATATTTCTGCCTCTTTGGTTGCCTGGTAATTTTCCATTGTGAGTTTTACATTACTGAATGCTGGGGTTTTGTATTGCTTTAATATTTTAGAACTTTGTTCTGATTTGGAAGGAAGTGACTTGGAAATACTTTGAGCCTTTCGAGGGCTGACTTAAGCTTTGTTAGGCAACCTGGCAGCCTTGGGATTATGGGTCCCAGTCGGTTGCCCCACATGTTGCACAATTTCTCCAGTTTGGAATGGAGACTGTGTGCAGCCTCTGCCCTGGGAGCTGTCCCCTGCTCCCCCTGGGCTCACGTCCTTGCGTGGTGTGCTCGCCCACGTGCCGATCAGCTGGAGGTGCAGCCTCCACCCTGGGAGCTGTCCCCTGCTCCCCCTGGGCTCATGTCCTTGCGCAGTGTGCTCGCCCATGTGTCGATCAGCTGGAGGTGCAGCCTCCGCCCTGGGAGCTGTCCCCTGCACCCCCTGGGCTCACGTCCTTGCGTGGTGTGCTCACCCACGTGCCGATCAGCTGGAGGTGCAGCCTCCACCCTGGGAGCTGTCCCCTGCTCATCCTGGGCTCACGTCCTTGCGCAGTGTGCTCACCTACATGCCGAGCAGCTGGAGGTACAGGGGGCCCTCGGAGGCCTCCGGCTCTCTCTGTGGGGCTCTCTCCTCTCTGGTGCCTCCTGCTCCCCGATTTCTTCACCCTCTGTCCTCCATGCAGAGTGACCACTGGCCTCTGTCTGGAATCCTCGTACTGGCCCTGTGGCCTGGACACTCCCCAGGCAGTGGCCAGATCAGTTGTCGGGCTCACTCCGTCCTCTCCAGCCACAGTGTGCTCCTGTGCCTAAGTCGTGTGTGGTGCAGTCTGAATCCCATTGTCTCGTGTGTTTTATCCGCTCTTTAAGCTGAGATGGGGTGATATTACTCCACCATTGCCAGAAGCAGAAGTCCTCTGTTGGCATGTTTTAAAATACATGCTATGTATAAATTATACACCGGGGGGCAGTACAGGGGTGCTTCTTGGGTGCTCACCTGATACTCTAGTGGTTGTGTGTTCTGTCCTCCTCTCATGTTGTCTCAGCTCAGAGGACTGTGCTATTCTGAGTGGGTCTCACAGCTTCCATGGCCACCCAGAGGTGGGCGAGCTAGACTTGCCAGTCTAAACGATTCTAGGTCCCGTATTTGGTTTTTGCCTGGCCTACTTTCCAACATTCAGTCTCTGAGAAGTGTCTGTCTAGCATATTTTCCCGTCATAAATTGCACTGTTCTTAAAATAACATGTTTACTGGATCTTGAATTAAACAAAATCACTTTCAAAGTTCAGTAAACATTATTGCAGTTATTTCTTTTTAAAATCTTTTTTGGATTGTAGTTTAAAAAGAAATTAGCAATTAGGTTTCTAGGTTTTCATGTGTAGTTAACTTCTTTGACCATTTTTGTATAGCTCATGAAACCACCAAAGTTCTTACTCTATTTGTTTAAAATGTTTTGTATTACAACAATCTAATAGGAATCATTTCTATTACAGAGGTAATGCTGAAGGTTATTATTAGGGAGACAAAAATTGCCATGCATTTAAAGCAGATACTGTAAATTTTTATAATTAATATGCAGATTTTGAACAGGGAAAGCTTCAGAGACACTTAGAAATGTTTTTTTCTCCATTAATAAGTGTTACCGGTAGAAACTTGACACATTGCTATGAATGTGTATTGCCACCATTTTCACAGGGTTTAAGACATTTCTTTGTAATCTTCATGTTTGAGGAGACTGCTACCTCCCTAACTCAGGGTTCTGGAAGTGGATTCATAAAAACATGATGTTCTTTTTTATGCTTGTAATTATATGATGAGGAAATGATAGATATATGTGATGCAGATACATTGTAGCACCACTCATTACAATGTTTCTTGTCTCCATAAGGAGGTGTGTTTCTACTGTGTTAAGCATTTATAGAAATACTTAGAAGGAGATGGCTAAAGTATGCTTTTTAAAGACTGGATTTTGGACCTTGCTACATTTTCTGTCTTTATCATCAGAGCTCAGTATGTTCTGTTGTGTTTCACAGGTCAAAGATGAACAGCATCAGTGTTCCCTGGGGAATCTGAAGATCCCTCTCAGTCAGCTACTCACCAGCGATGACATGACCATGAACCAGCGGTTCCAACTCAGTAATTCAGGCCCCAACAGCACACTGAAGATGAAGATTGCCCTCAGGGTACTGCATGCCCCGCAGGAAACACGGGCGTGGACAGGGCAGCTGCAATGCTGATGTCTACAGACACTGCTCCAGAGGGGGCGGGGGCGAGGGTGGGGCAGGGACATGGTGGATGGTGGTTACAGTGACAGCCACAGGGCTCAGGGCTGACATGACAGGAAGGCACCTGTTTGGGGAGCATGGATGCTCCTGCGTGTTGTGGGAGCTCAGGGGGGATGGTTGAGGCTTGGACTCAGACGTCTGACAGCAGTGTTTCCAGATTGCTTGAGCAGGCCCCCCATATTCATCATGTTTTCACACACATCCAGCCAACCAGGGTTTTACCCTTTGGCCCAGAGAGTACTGCTACCTGGATCGACAGAATTTTCTGCTAAGGTTAATTTTTAAACGTCACTGAGAAGAGAGAATTGAATAAAACCCTACAAGACGGTAGAAGTCACAGAAAAATATTTTGTTCAAAATAGACAATAATTCATTTGTAAACACCAAAGGAAGTGTTGAAATTAAATTGACAAACAAATTCACTCATTTAAAAAGTGCAACCTAAAATGAAGAACCAGTTTTTTAAAAGCGTTAAAGCAAACAGTGTATGGAGGGCGCCCCTGGCCAGGACCCTGGCTGTGCGCAGCCTTTCTCGAAAGCCACAGGCCCCTGGACAGAGGCTAAATGTGGGGAGGCCATGAACCTGAAGATGTTCGCTGCAGGTTTCTTTTGTAAAAGGGGGAAAACTTCCTGCTGTCGTAAAAACCCCAGAATGAGGAGTACACAGGATAGACTCTGCTCAGTGGAACATTGAGTATGTTAAGAGCAAGTACGAACAACTAGCAGAGTGAACGATCCATATGCTCTCCCGTGCTGAGGGCTCAGGGGCTGTTCCTGTACCGATACTGAGCACTGGGGGTGACCTCACTGTGTAGGGCTGTTCTTGACTCTCATACTTCCCCAGAGTTGCTGGTGGAGACCACCTGTGTAGGGTGAGGGCTAGACCACCTGTGTAGGGCATTCAACTCAAGCTCCTCCAGCAATAAGATCACTCACAACTGTGTAGAAAGAATACAAATGGAAGGGGCTGAAAATACACAGAAATGATGTCTGCATTGTAGAAGTGATACTTTGATTACTTAAACTTCTTTTTTAAAACTTACTGTAATATTGTGTTACTTTGGAAGTAAATATATCTGAAGTTGTTCACGCATCTTATTTCCACCTCTAGATACTTCACCTGGAGAAGCAGCTACGATCTCCAGACCATCAGCACTCAGCTCAAGTGAAGCGACCCTCTGTTTCCAAAGAAGGGAGGAAAGTATCCGTCAGATCGCAGAGGACCGCGTCCCCAGTTGCTGGTGACAGTTGCACAGCCCCACCCACACCAGTCATCGGGGGCAGCGACAAGCCTAGCGTGGAGGAGAGGGCTCAGCCTGCAGAGGCCAGTCCTCAGGGGCCACAAGACATGGGCAGAAGCCCCTCCAGCCTCCATGTGGGCGCCACCTACTCCCCCAGCCACGTGTTCATGAAGGAGCCCACCCCCAGCATTGCCTCGGACGTATCGCTGCCCATTGCCACACAGGAGCTCCGGCAAAGGCTGCGGCAACTTGAGAAGTAGGTAGCTGCTGCCTGTGTGCCTGTCGGGTCTGCCACACCCATGTGCTTCAGTGGGGCTGCCCTGTCACTCCCTGCATCCCTTTCAGAGCCCAGCTTGCATTTTCCAAGGCCTGATATTTGGCTCAGTTAAGAATTAGAACATGATGGTGAGACAGGTGTCATGAACAAGAGAGGCTCTAGAGCTGCCGTGTGCCTGTCCTGAGTCCAGAGCTGACCTGTCACATCTGAACATGGTGATTGGTGTCTGTCATGTAGGACCAGGGCCTGTGCCCTCACTTGGTCGACACCCACTGCGCGTCCCCAGTCACTCCTGGACTACCTTTGTGTGTTTGCATTGGTGTCTTAAGCCCCGTGACTCAGCTGTGTTCGGGGTTCCTTAGATAAGGAGGTAAAAGCAGTGTGCAGTTGTCATAAGCTTCAGGTGTCACCTTTTTCCTCTCAGCGGAAGGAGCAAAGTTGCCTTTGAGACACTTCTTCCTGTTTGTCATTGTGAGAGGTGTGTGAGTAATAAGAAGTAGGGCACAGGGGAAGTGTATGCCCGGGGGTCTGCATGAAGGCGCAGGAGCGGAGCCCTTCTGAGACCACGTTCAGTGCACCTGTCTCCTTCACATGTTCTCACGGCCACTAGCTTAGAAAAAAGAAATCAGTCCCGCCTCTAGTTTCAGAAGGAGATAGAATCTTAAGTAAGAAACCAGTTTGTCTGAGGAGCTAACATTGAGGAGCCACCAAGGTGGTCTTGGGGGACACTGAGCCAGGCAGTTGCTGGTTGTCTTCTGACTCCAGAGAGAGAAATGGATGCGTGGGCGGCAGTCCCATCTGGTGTCTGTCATGTGGGCTTTTGAGTGAGGATGCATGCACTGGACAGCTACAGCCCAGACCCCACAGAATTGGTGAGCGTAGTCAGGAGGCCGCCAGGTCTCGGTTTACCCTGGGCCCTAAAGGAAAAAGCTGTCCATTGTGAATGAGCTGGAAGATGAATTGGACGGGTTGATTTGTGCTCCGAGTTCCCTCTGTGTTCCAGTTCACGGGGGACGTGATTGCTTCTTGTCTCCGTGGGTGAACTTGACCTTCCAGGTGGGTGTAGCAGGGCCTGCTTCAGGTCTGAGGAGAGCTGACCTGCTGCTTTGCTTCCTCAGTGGGACGACGCTCGGACAGTCCCCGCTGGGGCAGATCCAGCTGACTGTGCGACACAGCTCCCAGAGGAACAAGCTGGTGGTGGTCGTGCACTCCTGCAGGTGAGTGGTGTGGCACCAAGGGCCCGTCACCGAGGGCCCATCGCTTGTGGGGGCGACACGGCTCTGGCTGCAAAGCAGGTAGATGTACTGTGATCCTGATACTCAGTGACTTGTCCCCTTTCCGTTCTTCGCATTGGCTCATAAACATTTTCTACTCCTGCCCATTTGGGTGCTTTGCAGCACTCCGTGAGGTGCCATTCATGTCCCTGTTGTTGGATGGTTAGTGGTCTGTGTTACATGTAACAGTAATGAACATAGTTTTTCTTTATTGAATGGGGGTTTAAATCTCAGGAGTACATATATATTAATTCAGAGGATCCACAGAGGGTATTGCCATAGTCTGTCCAGACAGTGTACCAGCTGCTGTTGGCACCCCAGGGAACAGGCCTCCACCTTTCCCCACGTCGGGAGCGGTTCATGTAACGTGTGCAGCGTACTGGTACATATGTTCATGTGGGTGACAGTGTTGCCTTTATTTGTATTTGATCGATGATGTTGGTGTAGATCTATTTTTCTTTTATGTGACTTCCCTGTCTCTGTAGTACTTGTGGTACAAATATGCTTATATAAATATGCTTATGTAAATATTTGAATCTTATAAAAAGTCATTGGAAACATTGGAAATCAAAATTAGTGACATTTAGAAATCTGACTGTAAATGTAGAGTCCAGTTCGGTGCATATGCATATGGAGCACCTTATGTGTTGTTGCTTCTGAGATCATCACTGTGGAGATCCAAGAACTGAAGGCTGTTTTAGATGACTCTTCACTAAATCCCCAGCTAGGTTGTAGGTCCATCGTAAGTGGATACTTTGAAGTAGTTGCATATATTTGGTATTAATGAGTGTTAAGTTCCTATGGCATATTTCCGGTCTCAACAATATCACCAAGCTTCTAAATAAAGACTCAAAACGTTTCTAAATTAGACATTGAAATAAATGTGAGCTATACATACATTTAAGAAAGATGAATAAAAACAAGTGAGATCATTATTTTTCATCCCTCTTGTGCTAGTTTAGGGTCTTGGGTACCAGAGCCTGTCCCTGCAGCTCAGGGTGCCAGGCGGGACCCACCCTCGTCAGGACGGCTTCCGTCTCAGGGCCACTCCACACACACCCACACCCACTCAGACGGGGCAGTGCAGGCACACCGCTCACCCCAGCTGCCCATCTTTGGGACATGGGAGGAAACCGGATTCCACAGGGAAAACCCCTAAGACAGAGGAGAAAGTGCAACTAACTCCACATGAACAGTGGCTTCACCAGGAATTAATTTGTTTTCATCAACATTATGACAAAATGACGTCACTCAGTGACCTGCTGTGTAAATTTGAATGTGATGCTGATTGTTGTCTGCTCTTTTCTACTTTGTTACAAGAAATCTCATTGCCTTCTCTGAAGATGGCTCTGACCCCTACGTCCGCATCTATTTGTTACCAGACAAGAGGCGGTCAGGAAGGAGAAAAACACATGTGTCAAAGAAAACCCTGAACCCCGTGTTTGATCAGAGGTATGGGCTTTACAGCTGGGGCAGAGTGCTGAATTAAATCAGGAAGGCCCAGTCAGAACTTTTAGAGTGACTGAAGCATTGAAGCCAACACACTGCTGAGAAATAAAGGGAAAAAAACTCCAAGTTAGCAGACGTGAACTTGTTAAAATAAGCATCCTGAACTTCATGTAGGCATGCTTCACATAATAAATACAGTTGTAAACATGGACAGGGAGGCAAGTGAGTAAATAGAAATGGATTAATGACCCTAAAGAACTTCCACTTGGGGGTTACATCTATTGATATTTACTGAGTTATAAATCAAAACTGAGAATATTAAGATACATGTATTTTTTAAATAACAGTAATAAACCTATAACATTGTAAAATACAACATTTTTATGAAAACAGCTAGTTTCCAAAACATTTTTAAAAATCAGTGAATTGAGTGGCATGATTATTTTACCTTTTTGCAAATCTCTTTAACGATCTGGCTTAATGGAGGCTCATACGTGCTTCTGTGGGTCAGTCTGACAGGCCCTCCTGCGAGGGTCCTCAGACCCTCTATGTGTGCAAATTTGGTGCCTTGCTTTATGTTCTCTGTAGCTAAGAAACTGGTGTGAGAAATACTAAAGTTGAAAGGTGTCAATATCTGCTAATCCAGTTTCTTTCATCTTTGAAGACGCTTGTAGGTGACCCTGGTTTTCCTGACAGGCGGGCCCCAGGCCCTGGCTTGAGCACATTGTGCCTGTCAGCGTTCTCACTTAGCTGCAGCGTCTCAGTTTGGAGACCGCACATGCAGGTGAGGGGCTCCGCTGCTGCATCTCTATGGGGAAGCTGGAGCCCTCGAGGCCTCAGGCCCTCGGTCAGAGACCCTGCTGTGTGCTGACCACACACCACTCCCCAAGGGCATGGCAGTGGCTGGCACGTGACTTCAGCCATTAAAAAGGGTGTTGCAGGCCTTCTCGCTTCCATGAAGCCAAGTCAGAGAGTACTTTTCTTAGTTCACTCACACAGGCTTTGGAATTGCTCTCCGTTGGTCTTAGGCCTGGGTGAGTGAACCAGTATGGGCTTCCCTATTGTGACATTCATGGCATCCACGGTCCCATATTTTAACTGTCATGAAGAGTCAGGCATGTATGTTCAAAGAACCCCTCCTCATACATGAGGGAGCCCCAGCAGTAGGCTTTTCACATGTTAGGATGCCAGAGTCTTCTCTGGTGTTTGAAAAACAATGAAAAGTAACTTGTTTTTTGCATCTTCATGAAATGCCAGACCCAAACATCCAACCATGTAGCAAGAGAATGCAGTTTTATAGTAACAAACGTAACATTTGGAGTGGTCTCATACATAGAAATGTCATTTTTCAGCTATAGTTGAAGGCAGCAAGATGAGGGAGACATTTAAGGAAGGCCCTCTTTCTCTCTCAGCTTTGATT
This sequence comes from Craseonycteris thonglongyai, assembly GCA_004027555.1. NCBI lineage: Eukaryota > Metazoa > Chordata > Mammalia > Chiroptera > Craseonycteridae > Craseonycteris > Craseonycteris thonglongyai. The sequence goes on from PVKE010004191.1 coordinate 51,497, forward strand.
TCAGCGTTTCGTTACCGGAAGCGCAGAGGAGGACACTGGACGTTGCTGTGAAGAATAGTGGTGGCTTCCTATCTAAAGACAAAGGGCTTCTTGGCAAAGTAAGCGTGAAAAAAATCCTCAGTGGTTCTTACACTTTGTAAAAACTCAACACTTTACCCAAAGTGCATATTTTAGATCAGACTTATAGAAGCAGAAAGGGGTGAATTAATGCCATGATTAGTGCTTAGTCATAGTGGACCAGGAAAGATTATACTTTGAAGATATCTTAAGTGATTTGTATTATTTTTACAAATTCACATTATTGGCATATTAATCATACTAATACCATGAAATGAAACTTGAATGAAAGGTTATTCTTTAAATAAAAATTATTTCAAGTATCACAAGGAAAGAAAACTCAAAGGAGTGATATTCTACAATTACACCTACTCAACTAACCAACTGTATTTTTTTCTAACAAAACATTGGCTTTGTTTCTCTGAATTTCTTCTAGTCTTTGTCTGTAGTCACATCTAACCCTCTTAGTGCTACCTTCTGCCAGAGGTACTAGCGAGACATGCGAAGGGTAATGTAATAAAATGTATCACCTTAGGAAAAAAAAACATTATCAAGTTATTGTCTTAGATATCCATATGGGGTTTTTTTTAGTTTTATGTAAATTGAATTAGTTAATAATACTACTATTCTTTTACATTGTTTGAAAAAGAAATGTAATTATTTCAGTCATACATCATACAAGAAAAAATATAATAAGTTATAGCACTTTTAACTACTGTCTACGTATGAGCCAATACATCGACCCACTGCACTTTTCGCCCAAGATGCCAAAGCCAATATTTCAGACCACTGCACTGAAAGGGTTAACTAAGACTGCTGGGTACAGGGTATGGTCAGCCATAGTTCACAGGTGGCCCCGAGGGTCAAAAGACTGAAGAATGGGAGACTCAGGGAGGGTCAGCCCCATCCTGCTGGTTCAGAGAGGGCTGGAGCCCGGACGAGGTAAGAAAGGCCTAACGGGCGCTACTCAGCCTGTCTTCCCCCACAGGTACTGGTCGGTCTGGCATCGGAAGAACTCGCCAAAGGCTGGACCCAGTGGTGAGTGTCCCTACACAGATGACAAACAGTCACCAGAGAACCCTGTAGGTTACTCAGTGGCACTTTCCGCAGCTGACAGCCTATCTGTTGTCATCCTCCTGTGCTCTCAGGTACGACCTCACAGAAGATGGCACAAGACCACACACGGTGACGTAGGCGCACGGGGCCGGTGCGCTCCCTGTCCTGGGCGTCTGGCCCACCCCTGTGCTGGGATGCGCCCTCCCACAGATGCACCGATGCTATTTTTATACTCTTCATGTACGTGGTTATACATACCTGACTAGTTTTATAAAAATTGTGACAGTTTAGGCGTATTTGGCCAATATTATTGTTAGATTTTTGTATGGGTCATTTCCTCCAGTATTGCACCAGTTACTACTGTGTACAGTACGCTGTGTTATGTTAATCTCTGTCAGCTGTATCTACTAGGAGGCAGATACTGTATATGCTTTATTACCGCCTCATTTTGTATAGCACTGAGGTGCACTCTGCCATGTAAATAGACTATTTTTTATAATCTCTACATGCTGGTTTGAATTCAGAAGAAAATGGATTAAGGAAATATATATATTTTTTCTTCTAAAATGTATTAAATTCTTATGAAAAATAATCATTTTTGTCTTTGCAGGAGAAAGTTCTCAGTGACTTAGTTTGTGCTATTTTCTGAAAGATTATTAAATATTAGTATATTTCTGCCCATTTCCAGTGAAAGAAATTATTGAGAATATTAACACATTCATAAGTATAAAGATGTATTACTGAGAAGTCGGTTGAAGTGCTTACAAGGGAAGATGTTATATAGCCGAGTAGCATAAAATACTAAGGGAAATGTCAAGGTTCATAAATCAGTGTACTAATCTGAAATTTCTTACATAAAATGAAATGTCTTAAGTTTATTTTTAATCGCTTGTTATAACTTATTTATGAAATAGAACACAGCTACATGGTTATACTTTTCCTAAAATACAATACAGACAGATTTTCTGTGTTAGCAGTTAGGCTGTTGTGACATAGTCAGTTGTGAGCTTGTTAACTTTCCATGTTTTCCCAGCCTGTAACGAAAGACAAGCGCACAGTGTCACCATGCAGGCTGTGAGATAAGTCAGAGCAAGTCATAGGAAACTGCGTTAAAAGCCAGTAGCTGATCACCCGTCCGTCAGTGTGACATCGCCCACAGGACAGGTTGCCTGAGCTGTTACTCGCAGGGGACCCAGCGGTCTCAGCACAATGGCTGTTGGTTGTTAAGTCACCATTTCCTGGGTTTCCTTTCTAGGTGCCATGACTGACCTCAATATGGGAATGTTACACAGTTTTTATTTGGGAATATATTTTTCTTAGATTATTAAAAGCATGGTTTATATCCTTCAGAGTGTCATGTGGCAGTGTCATGAGCTGTGTGTTTCTATAAACAAAGGAGGCACACATGCAGAAAGAGTTTTAAATGTTTCAAGCTGTAAGATGCAAATGATTCCCTTAGCCATAAGAACATTCTGAAATCAAGTATAAATGCATTGGGGAAATAGAGCTTTGTGGTGGAAAGCGGGTATCTTACCATCAGTCGCTTCATGGACTCCGGGCTATTCATGTGACCAAACGTACCAAAGTGCCTGTGGTGGACACTGTTCTTCCGCACACTCCTGCCTTCCAGTGGTTTTAGTTTTGTTTCAATTTACACTTTGAACCATGGGTTTATTTTTAATGGAGTCTGTAGCTTCACAGCATGTTTCATGTTATCATAAAGACTAGTCTGCTGTCGCTGATTCCTGTTTAATGTACAGGAGGAAGTTTATGAGTCTGCCGATATACACATGAACATATATGCACACAGAGCACTTGAATACGTTGTTTTAGTAGCATGAGAAAGACAGGTAATTACTTACTAAATCTAGTTACCTGTCCATGGCATTAGATTTCTTGAAGATACTTTAAAAATTGGGCCCGTTGAAGGGCTTCTGGCGTAATCTGTAACTGGGAAGATACACTCATTGAAGTTTGGCATAGCAACAATTTTGACCAAGATCTTACGTTTTTGGCTTTTGTAACCATGTGCTTCACCTGTTGATGGAATGCTTACTCCAGCGATTAGGCAAAATGAGTACAGTGAGAGGCGCAGAGCCTGTTAGCTGCAGGATGCCCACCTCCTGATGCAGTGACCTGGGGACGACAGACAGACCCCTGGCAGGTCCACAGCCCCTGGCAGACGGACAGAAAGAGAGGAAAGGCCTGGTTCCCCAGGGCTCTGTCTCACTGTGGCAGGTGAGCGTTCAGACAGGAGCTCTCCGATCCTGTGGGGAAGGGTAGGAATTCCGGGAGTCAGGCAGTGGAGCGCACACTCAACTCTCAGTGTTTATTTCTAGTTCCCATCACTGGATTCATCTGGGGGAAGGGGACTATAACTTCTCTACACTGAGCCAAACCAGTGGATGGAAACTCACTCAAATGACTTTGAGTTCTGTTAGTTTGTACTTGTGGATTGCTCGTCCTGTGCCTTAAAAAACAAAATCTAAAGATGTTTTCAAGTTTCAAGTGAAAGCAAACGAAGCCTAGCAGTTGTATGTACCACAGTTGACAGGCTATCCTAGGAGAATTCCTTTTACAGATTTTTCATTGAGGGCTCAGCCCTTTAGGAAGGACCTACACCAAGTGCAAATCCCTGTGTGTGTGCATTTAAACTGTGGTTGTTACTCTCTGCAAATGGAAAACAGCAGAGGGGTTTTTTGTGTGTGTGTTTTTATTGTAGAATGTCCTTTTTTTTCAGCTGATTTTTCATGACAATGCATGTATTTATTCAATAAACTTTTCTGTTAACTCACTTGTGATTTGTTATTTCCTTTATCTTTTGAAATTAAAATTCTAGTGCTGGGGCCAGATAATCTGAACACCAAGTATGGAATACCATTGAGATTTGTTGTTTGTGAGTTCTTTTGATGATGTTACTACCCCTTTTTTCATCTTCACGGGGTTCTCATCTGCCCGCCTTAGACTGGGCTTTGAAAACCACCCTTCAGAGAGGTCCTGTGAGTAGGAAATGTCGTCTTTGAATGCACTTTGTACCAGAGCACGAAGTCTTAAAACGGACGTTGTCTTGAACAAATGGAGGGGAAATGTCAGCGGTCCACTGCGGAAGTTGGGATTGACTAACCCACCCGGAAGCGTTCGTCGGCACACCCCAACACAGCCACGCGCTGGGGACTAGTGGGTCAGGTCTCACACAAGGAGAGCGGTTCTGGCCACCCCACAACCCGAACTCCCCCCCCCTGGCTTAACATTGGGGGTTTTAATGGCAAAAGTCATGACTAATCATGAATAAGGGGTTCAGGGTCATGGGCTGTATTCATAGGTCAGTCTTTATGCAAGCTTTAACAGTTTTCTTAGTTTTTTTTTTTTAGCTCTTGGCGACATCCTGTGCATGGTCTTTGTGACTGTGGCCAGGTGGTCTTCCTGCTCACAGTTCTACAGAGCATCTTGGGATTGTGAGTGACGTTATCGTAACAGAATAAAACAGAGCGATGCGTCTTGTGTTTAACAGGCCACATTCTTCCGTTATTCTTAAGACAAGTGCAGCTTTACATTCTCCCCAAAACTCTTACAGGCAGGCCCAGGCCCCAGCACGTGATGACATTCCAGGGCACCCAGGACTCGAAGGAGGGCCGATTTCATCATTTTTAACTAAAAGCCAATTCCAGCATACCGAGTCTTTTCACGGGTGGCTGTCAGTTTCAAGGCCCATGCTGCTGTCTTGCTCTGGGCCCCGCGAGGGGCCCTCCTTGGCCTCTCCAGTGCCTCACTCTCTGGACCCTTCCTCTGTGTTGCTGCCCATTACTCAATCTCCATACTGACCTCTCCTGTCATCAGACTCCCAAGTTTTGGAGCAACATGGGGATTCCTAATACTAATTAAGAAATAGCTAATACTGATCCTCTGACCAAACTGGCCTGGAGCAGGTCTAGGCTTCATATTACAGGTAGCTCAAGAAATTCTGGGGATGCCGGGATGGTTAAGGGGGTTAAGTGCTCGCCTTGCAGCCCCAGGGTCAGAGGATCGAATCCCAGCCCCGGCCCGTGTGGACCCATGTGCGGGAGCCCCCCTCGCCCAGTTCTGTCCCTACATGGCTCCCAGCCCACCTGTGTGGAATGAAACCATGTCGAAAACTGATGTACAACTATGGAGAATGCTCTGGGCCCTCCCCTTCCTCTCTGTCTGTTTCTCTATCAAAAACAAATCTTAAAAAAATACATATATATATATATATATATATATATATATATATATATATAACGTGCCCTTGTAAAGGCTTTGCCCTCAACCGTCTATGTCCGTGAGTTACCTCCTGGGAGACCCCTGCCCCTGCTCTGCCATGGTCTCCTTAGGAGGCCTCCCCAAGGACCCAGGAGGAAGAGGAAGGTAGATAGCTCACCTTTCTCCTCCAGTCTTTGCAAGCTCATCACGTCGGGAGGTGCACACAAATTGCTATAAGGAAAAGTTGGGAAGGGAGTTAAAAGAGAATTGTAACCTAGGAGGGGAAAGGATAAACTCGGGACCTCCCCAGAGTCCAAAGGGATCAGCTCTGCTCAACTTCTCTTCCCCCACCCCTGTGTCTCCGTTCAGCTGAGGGGTGAGTGACATGAGGTGAGCCTTCAGCAGATGCCCAGCCTTCACCCTCCCACCCCTTCCCCAGTGATTCCCTAAGAGGATCCGTCAGTCCAGGGTGTAGCAGGTGTCCTGCAGAGACTGTTGGCTCAGTTCCCAGGGGTCAGGGGCAAGTGTGGGCCTTGAATTTCCAATTACTTCTGCTTTTTCTCTAATTGTACAGTTATCTCCACATTTCCCAAGGCCCAGCTTTTAGAGACAGTACAGTGTAAAACCACAAAAAGGAAGGGAGGACGTGTCCCTGCCACTACTTCCTGCTTAGCCAGGAGCCGCCCCCTTTCTGGGAATCCATGACTCTAGTCCCTCAGGGACAGCTTGGCCCTTCACTCTGCTCTCCCTGTGGGTTTCACCCAGAATGGAGGAGCAATGATCCCTGTAATCAGCAGTATATTAAGTCTAAGTTACTAGCCAGAGACCACCTATTGTTTTAGCTTATTTTCCCAGTTGTAATTATGATTAAATTATACATTTTTTCTTTTTTGTTAGAAATTATTTCTGGAAGGCTATTCAGGCAACTGATAACAGTGGTTCCCTTTGATTGAAGCCCAAGCATTCGGGGGCTCAGAGGGAGAAGGAGGCAGAGGGCTTGGGCCCCCCCTTGTGAAGTGGGTTATCACCTACACGGAACACCTGTTGGCATGCGGTCAGGACTCCCCGGGCTCTCAGTGGACCCCCCTCTGCTTGCTTCCGTGCCACAGACTTCTAACAGGCCAATCCCCCCAACTCCCCAAAAGGCTACCATTTTTTGTTGTTGAAATGACAGTGTTTTTTATCTGTTTTGATTTAAGAAGGCACATGATAAAACATGTACCACCGATTTATTTTTACTTTTTCTGGTGTGATTATGGGGGGTCCATCATTGTATCTGTGGCATACATTAAATTTCCATCAGCCAGCCAGCACAATGACGCCCACACCAACTCCCTGAGACCTCCTCTTAGTTTGAGTTTAGCGAGGGACAGAATCCATTCACTCAGGGCAGTTCAAGAATGAAAGATGTAGCTCAGGGCAGGGCGTGACCTCCCAGAGGGCGACTTGGGGCACGGAGGTGGGAGTCATGCAGACGACAGGTTGAGCATGTGGGATCTGGCTGTCAATAAACTGAGGACTTCAGATGGCAGAGCCTGTGGAGGTGACTGGTGGTCTGAGACTGGGATTTGTGTGGCAAGGAGGACAGGGAGGCCTGGATTTACCAGTTGGATTGTTTGGACGACATTCTGCATAAACGGAGTCATTTCAAGCTATAGCTCTCCAAGGTGTGGGGAAAACATATAAAGCAAACGATAAACGCTTTTATTATTTTTTTGAATTGTTATTAACCAAGTGCCTTGAAAGGAAAGCATAACTGATATGGTTAATAGTAATTTGATGTATCTGGGTAAGGGTTTTTTTTGGTAAACGTCCTAGAGACTGACCAAATGAATGATGTCAAGTGACTGGATAAAAAATCTTTTTGAAATTCAGGCTGTGTCCAAGTTTTTGTGTTCAACAAAAATTGAAGGGAAGCTCAATCACGTTATTAACTGATGCAAATTAAAAGAAACTGATGATAATCAGTGTGATGTTTGGCATTTAACTAAAATATGTTCAAAGAATTGAGGGATGTGGCTATTAACTAATTTTTCATTTGTCTCCTTGTTTATGTGAACAAGTTTTCTCAGTATTTACATCTATAAACATGAAAAATCAGACTAGAATATTCATCTTTGGAAGGATAAGTTGATCAGAAAAAAATAGTCTTAACCAATAGCATTACGAGGTGTGCGTCAACAAAATTTAAGTTTCAAATTTAATCAATACTTAACACATTTTGTAATTATTTTATATGGTTTTGATCTATTTATATCCCCAGTAAATGTGAAAGTTGTCAAATCGAGAGCATTATGGTCATAAAATGCTAAAAAATAAATAAAGTCAATTTACATGTCATTCTGCTGGAGTAGGACCCATAGGCTGTGTAGCAAAAATAGATATTACATCAGGATAGGATGAGGGAAACATGGAATGAAAATAGAGTTCAAAGTAACAGGCATCCAATTGCTAGAGGATTCCGATTTCATTGACTCTATTTAGACAGTGATGTCATTCTAAATAAAGTTCATCTTTATAATTACGTCAGGGTGCCTCCGCATAAGCGAGAGATAAAACCAGTTTGGACGACAGACTAAAAAACGCCAGGATCCGAGCTCGCGTGGAAAGGGCCGGGCCGAGCACGGGGCGGGGCCTGGGCGCGGGACCTGGGCGCGGGTGGGCGGGGCGCACGCCCTCCCGTGGCCCCGCCCAGGCGACCCGGCTCTCGCGAGAGCGGCGCGTGGTGACGCGCGGGCGGGCGGAACGCGGCGCGGGCCCGGGCGCGGGCGCGGGCGGGTTTGAATCTGGTCCGAGCGCGGGAAACGGCGGACCCCGAGGATGAAGTGAGTGTCTCGGTGGCCGGACGGCGAAAGGCTCGGGGTGGGGGGGCCGGGTAACCGTGGGGCTCGGGTGGGCCGGGCCCCTAGCACGGCAGGGTCCGCGTGGGCCACGTTCGAACCCACGTCCCGGTTGGAGACTCTGAGGAGACACCGCGGAGGCAGCCACCAGGGCCCCGAGCGCACGATCCCCCGTGCATTGCTTCAGGGACGGACCCCGGAGAGGACCCTCCACCCCCACCCCCGGAGCGGACCCCACAGAGGACTCCTGCCCCCGGGGACTGACCCCCACAGAGGAACCCCTGACCCGGGATCTAAGGTTCTGACCCAGGGACGGTACCCCTGACCCGGGACCCCGAATGCTGACCCAGGGGAGGCTCAGTTCCCGGTTTGAACCGAGGAGACCGGTTGTCAAGCGTCTCTCTGGATTCTGAGATGAATGGTTTTGCTGCGGGTGGGGGGGGATTGTTGGTCGGAGGGGCTGGGGCACCGCCCACCGGCGGTGACCAGGCGACAGGGGTGGGTGGGTGGGGGTCACCTTAACGCTCATCGTAACTCCCGGCGGACCTCCTGTAGGAAGAGTCCCCAGCCGTGGGGGCGGCCAGCTGCGTGGTGGGGAGACCCCTCTCCTGCAAAGCAGCACCACGTCTTGTGCACAGATAGTGCACAAGGACCCGTGTGCGCGCCACCCCGGGACAGAGACGGGAGTGGAAGAGAAGCGTGACTAACCCGGAAGCACTGTGATCACCGCTGTCAGAAAGCCCAGGGGAGCGGCGGTGGGGTCCCCCGAGCTGGCGGCACAGCTGGAAGTAGATGATGGGCTGTTGGGAAACACGCGCCCGTTAAAGATGTGCCCTGGACTTGTGGACACCTTTTTGGGACGTTGCGTCTTTTTAAATTGGGCAATTGGTATTGGCCCTTGCTGGGACTTAATGCTCACAGCTCAGCCCTCTGGGGATGGGGTGGCCACTTAAGTTGGGAGAGTTTTCTACTTTTGCTGGTTTCGTGTAGACCCTAAGATTTGGGGTTCTTCTTTTTTGTTTTCTCTTTTTTTCTTTTTCTTTGCTTTTTTTTTTTTAAGATTTATTTTTATTGTTTTTTGACAGAGAGAGAGAGGCAGAGAGAAGGGGGAGGGCCCAGAGCAGTCTCCATAGTTGACAGCATCAGTTTTCCATATAGTTTCACTCCACAGGTGAGCACGGGGCTGCGCAGGGCAGGTACTGGGCCAGGAGCCTCCCGCATGGGCCCCAGCAAGAACTGAACCGGGGGCGCACCCCAGCTCAGCATATGGGTCCACATGGGCCGGGGCCAGGATTCGATCCTCGGTCCCCGGGGCTGCAAAGCGAGCACTTAACCCACTGAGCCATCCCAGCTTCCCCTCTTTGTTTTTTAAATATTAATTTTCTTTTTTTGTCTCAGTTTTTGGGGAGGGGATAGTTCTGTTTAAGATGATTTCTTGTCCCCGTAATTATTGCCATTGGTACCAGTATTTTTCCATATTGCTCTCTTTATTACATGCAGGTTTTCATTTATTTTTGAAGAAAAGGGTCCTGTTACATAGATGTTTCATTGTTTGCTTATTTATCTTTGGGTTGGTGTCTTTCAGATGAGGCACTGCTAGCACAGGTGGTGTAAGTAGACAGCATTTATTGGGGGACACACAGGGAAGCCGGCAGTACACAGTCCCAATACCCCCCCCTGAGCTCTGGTTCCGCCGCAGGGCTGGGGTGGAGCATGCTGTACTTGGGCACACCTGAGGCACCACTAACAAGCTCCCAGGTGACCTTGTGCTACACTGGAAAACAAGACAGCCATACTAGGAGGAATGGCCCTTTAGGAAGGCAGAGTTTTTAGGACTTAGCAGCTGGGATCATCAGCGTGTATTTTGTTGAGCTGACTCAGAAGACTGAGCACCTCACTAGGTATTAACAAGCATGCCCCTCCTAGGGCTATTTGGATTTCTCTTTCCTTAGTTGGTGGTTTCATTAGCAAATAAAAATACCGTAATATGTCAGTACTATCCTCCTCAGCAATAAAAATAAGGAAATTATTTCTTAGATATTATGACTTGTTTTAAGTCAGAGCATTGTTAGAGACTGTCTACCATAGTAGGGGATTTGTCTTGCAGTTTTGGATATTAGTACCATATTACGTCTTGTAAGAGAAGATGTATTTGCAAATGGCAAGTTTCTGAATGATTGTGTTTTCTACTAGGGTTACAGAATAAATGCCATATGAAACAAAGTTCCATCTGTCATGGAAAAACGTGAGACATTTGTGCAAGCGGTGTCTAAGGAGCTGATTGGAAAATTTTTGCAGTTCGTTCATCTTGATGTAAGTTTTATGTTTAGCTTTCTTATGATTTTGACTGTTCACGTAAAACATTTTTCTGAAATCATATGTCTGTAAATGAAATCCTTAGAGCCCAAGGTTTATTTAAAAAAATAAAATAAGCTATACTCATATAGACCAGCTGGTGGGCAACTACTAGCAAATTATATTTTCTACTTTCCTTTAAGAGAGATGCTATAAGGGTGCTAAGTGATGTCCTGGAGATGGTGGACATTTGGATGGATTTATTTTAGGGAGGGGTTTCTAATGGGGGGGAATTTTAACTCCAAAGATTAGGATACTTAAGCTGAACAGGTGGAGGAGGAATATGCTACTGTCTGCCTGATAACCCATGTATTTTTCCTTAGGAATGGATTTTGAAAACTACATCCAGACTCTTGAACTTTTAACAAAGTTACCACTTAAACTTTTCTTTTGCTACCATTATAAAAAGGATAGAACTACAGTAATTGTTTGTATTTAAAATGTAATATTTGCTATTTATTTTACAGGAAGATGCTTCTGACCCTTTCAACCTAAATGAATTACTAGATGAATTATCAAGGAAACAGAAAGAAGAGCTATGGCAAAGACTCAAGAATTTACTAACAGATGTGTTGCTAGAAAGCCCAGTGGATGGGTGGCAGACAGTAGAAACTCGGGGTGAAGACAACATGGAGACAGACCATGGTTCAAAAATGGTAGTATTGATCTTAAAAAAATAATTCTTTTTGTTTTCTTTGTTAAAAAATAACTATCTATTGTCGTATACTTGAATTTTAAGTTAAGAAGAAATTTAAAGTTAGAAATCAAGAATATTAGAAGTTCATTGTAGTTTTATCCTTTTTCAGTCCTACCATTATTAATACAGTGAACAATGGTGTGCCTTCCAGAAAACTGACTGTTCAGCTTTAATTCACTTTTTAGAATAAGCTACAAGTGTGGCCTGATCTTTATAATTTCAGTAATTTTTAAATTTCTCTTCAAAATTGAATTTTAAGTTGATTTTAATTCACCTGTGCTTTGATATTTTTTATTTATAGAAAATAAGCATAGAAGTAATTCATGCGATTACATCTGTGATTCTTGCTTCTGTATCTATGATAAATGAAAATGAGAACTATGAGGCCTTACTGGAATGTGCTATAATATTAAATGGTAAGTTGACTTGTTACGTGGCACATGCGGAAGTGGGCTGTCTAAAGGATACTCTAGAAGGGAGCCAAGGGCAGCATGGCAGCAGAGGGTATGAAGGCATAACTTTACAACCAAGCTCTTTCACTTTGGCCAGAAAAGGAGCAAAGGAATATTCTGTCAAGAGCTGTCTTGAGTAATTAGTTTAATGTAAGCTGCATATAAATATTTCAGATGATGAAAATATGCACTACTGAGCAACAAACTGCTATTTGCAGGTTTTTCAGGAATGTCTTAACGACCTACAGGACCAATGATAAAAGAGCGTATTAAGGGAAAATAGTCTGAGTCTGAATTTCCCAGCTGATGATGTTTTCAACAGCCAGATAACTTTGATTTAACCAAACATTTATGACACTGAATTTTTTTCTTTAAATAAGTCATGGACATGACCTGAGGAATAATTATTGACTCTTTAGGGAAGATTTTCTATACTAAAATTTATATCATGGTACTTTTCAAATTTTAACTAAAGTGTAAAACTGTAGTTATTAATTTAGGAGGGACACTAGACTATGAGAAGATGTGAGTATAAAATAATATGTAAAATTATTTTAGCTATACAAAATTAATTTTATGTAATGATTTTTAAGAAAAATCTTCCATGTACCATCACCCCCCACTGTGTGAATGTAAGTAGTTTTCTGTGACAAATTCTCTCACCAAACTTTTCTATGTCACTCGGATTCATGCATCTGTGTAATAAGCTGATTTATTCAGAATTCTTGCATGTCGTATTAAGTCATTCATAATCAGTATACAGATCGTTCCTAAGTGCTTTGGGAATATCACTAATGGTATGTGTATTTGCACAGTCCCCAAATAACTGTTTTGTAAAAATGATTAGTGCTAACATTGTGGTTGTTCCCAATTTCGCATTAACTCAGAACGTTATGTTAGTGCAGTGGCTTTCAGATATCTATGGGCTATGAATATAAGCACCTTGTTGGTGTTTTAATTCAGCTTGAGCTTTTCTGTTAATAAAAGCACCATAGTTTTTATTGTAGTAGTAACTTTTACTGTTTTTCATCAATGAGCCAGAATTTGAGGCCAGCACATCGAGGGAGAGTTGCAGTGGATTCGGTCAGCAGACCAGGCCTGGCTCTGGTGACCAGTCACTGTGGTGTTGCTGCACTTGCACATGGAGAGCCTCCAGGCCTGCCTCTTAAACTAGGGGCTTGGGCAGCATGCCCTTGGGATCTCCAGGTCTGAAATCCTCCATTCTTCTAGGCCTGCTTTTGTAACAGTAGGAAAACAGCTTTTTTTTTTTCTTTTCTTTTTTTTTTAATTGTTTTTGACAGAGAGAGAGAGAGAGAGAGATACAGAGACAGAGAGAGAACTGAACTGGGGGAACTCCCCAGTTCAGCACCTGGGTCCACATGGGCTGGGGCCGGGATTCAATCTTCGGTCTCCAGTGCTGCAAAGTGAGTGCTTAACCCACTGAGCCATCCGGCTTCCACAGCTTTTTAAATTAACATCACTTGTATTCTGTACATAATGCATATACATCTGTGGCAAGTTAAACACAAACTGATATTTGCTTAGTCAACCTTTAGTGTATTCTGCACTGTTGAATCTGACCGAACATTGATTGACCTTACTAACTGAACCATTACTGGGCTCTCAGGTATTTTGTACGCACTGCCCGAACCGGAACGAAAGCTGCAGAGTTCCATTCAGGACCTGTGTGTCATGTGGTGGGAGAAAGGCCTGCCTGCCAAAGAAGACATGGGCAAGACTGCGTTCGTCATGCTGCTAAGGAAGAGTCTCCAGACAAAAACGGTGCGCTTACTTTTAAATATGTAGTTGACTTCAGTAGCACGCGTGTTCGCGTCACTTAGGGCTTGGGTTTTCCCGGGAGTGGCCTCACTGCAGTGACTTCCCCAGCCAGGGTTTTTAAACTGCAGAGTGTTCATAGTTGGCATCAGAGATGGGCAGCGACTCTGCAGTGTGGTCATATATGCAGGCTTTTTCCTCCATCCTCCTCCATGTGTGGCCCTTGTCCTCCCTCGCGTCACTTTATGGTTGCAGAGTAACTGTCCCACTTCCGCCTTCTTGTGCGAGTTCAAGGCGGGGAGCCAGCAGTGCAGAGGCAGGAGCCCCGGGGTAGCTGCTTGTATTAGTATGCTCCTCTGGGAGGCAGACCCCAGGGCGGGACTGGTCAGGGTGGGATAATCAGTGAAGGATAACAGGGGCAGGAGTAGCCAGACAGACCCTTCAAACCCAGATGCAGGTGCCACCCCATGGAGGTGGGCCAGAAGGTGGGTGGTGGGATCGTTTCAGACTGCAGCCCAGGCCTGAGCACCAACAGAGAGCAGGTTTGAAGGCTGGATGTAACTTGGGCTGTTTCTGTCCTTTAATCTTTGGTATACAGTTCAGAAATCCAGAAAAAAACATTACCCCACCCCCACCCCTATCAAGACAACAACCGATACTTATGTTCATCTTAGAAAATTGGGCAAATGAAGAAAAGGGAAAATGAGGAAGAGAAAAATCATCCATAATTCCACCACCCACGGTGATCATTGTTATTTTAGGGACACTTAGGAATTTCTCTCTGACACTCCTCCTCTTACATCTTTTCTTCCTTGTGACAGATTTCTAGAAATGAAAATCGTGGGTCAGGGGGTTTGGACTGGAGCTCTTTCTTGATGGACACGGCCAACAACTTCCTAGAAAGCTTGGACCCACTCATGTTCCTTCCATCGATGTGAGACACTCTCACTGTGGCTTCCAAGGAGCAGTCAGTTTTGGGACACCGAGGACCCTTTTTGGCTGCACCGCAGCTAGTTATTTGACTTCCAGTGGGCTCTAGGATAAGGTGACCAGACGTCCCGCTTTTGGCAGGACAGTCCCAATTTGTAACAATTTGTCCCGTGTCCCGCAGCGTTTTAAAAAAGTCCCGATTTTTGGAAAGAATGCACGACAAGCTAGGGAACGGCGGGAGATAGACCCAATTTTTAATCAAGAACCTCCTCCCCCCAATCAGTGGTGTCCCGCTTTACCAATGTTAAAATCTGGTCACCTTACTCTAGGAGTGTTTGAAAAACCCTTATTTATGTCAGAATTTATCCTTCAGCCATCATTGGCTTGTCTTTTTAAAGTCTATTTTCCCTACCATTTTTGTTTAGCTTTTAAATCAAGACTTAATGTCTTCCTAATGTTCTAAACCTGCACCGTTCATTACAGTAGCTACTAGCTACATGGGGCTGTTTAAATTTAAATTTAATGTAAAGTTAAGAAAAGTAAAGATTGGGTTCCTCGGTTGCACCAGTGACATTTGAT
>PVKE010004192.1:0-53550 GCA_004027555.1 Craseonycteris thonglongyai
GAATCAGAACAAAAAGAAAAAGGAATCCAAAAAAATAAAGGTAGTTTAAGGGGCATCAGGAACAACATCAATTGTACCAACATTCCCATCATAGGGGTACCAGAAGATGAGAAAGAAATTTAAAACCTATTTGAAGAAATAATGACACAAAACTTCCCTAACCTGGCAAAGGAAATAAATACACAGTACAGGAAGCATAGAGGGTCCCAAATAAAATGAACCCAAAGAGGCTCACACCTATACATACCGTATCATAATTAAAATGCCAAAGGTTAAAGACAAAGAGAATCTTAAAAGCAGCAAGAGAAAAGCAGTTAGTTACCTACAAGGGAGCTCCAATAAGACTGTCAGCTAACTTATCAACAAAAACTTGCAGGCCAGAAGGAACTGGCACAAAATATTCAAAGTGATGTAAAGCAATGATCTACAACCAAGATTACTCTACCCAGCAAAGCTATCATTTAGAATCTAAGGACAGATAAAGAACTTCCCAGACAAGAAAAAGCTAAAGGAGTTCATCAACACCAACCAGAATTACAAGGAATCTTAGAGGGACTTCTTTAAGACAAAAAATAAAATAAAAAATATGAATAATAAAATGGCAATAACTACATATCCAGCAATCACTTTCAATGTAAATGGATTAAGTGCTCCAATCAAAAGATATGGTGGTTAAAACTTACATATGCTGCCTACAAGAGACTCACTTCAGATCAAAAGATATACACAAACTGAAAGAAAATGGATAGGAAAAAGATATTTCATGAAAATAAAAATAAAAAATAAAAAATAAAAAGCTGGAGTGGTAATATTGATACCAAACAAAACAGACTTTTAAACAAGAGACAGGGAAGGATCCAGTAATCCCACTTTAGGGTGTTTATTCAAAGAAACCCAAATTACTACTTCAAGGAATATGTACATCCATATATTCATTGCAGCACTGTTTACAGTAGCCAGGATGTGGAAGCAAACTGGGTGTCCAGCAATGGATGAATGGATAAAGAGAAGTGGTACATACAGGGTCTGGCAGATTATGCTGGGAGAAGAGGGAAGATAGGGGAGGGTGCCGGGGCCTGAGCATCCTGTCTTAATAAGGACACAGGTCTACAGTTTCCACAAGCAGTGAAAATTGTGACTGCCACCACCACCACCACCCCCCCCCCACACACACACACACTACAATTGTGTTAACTCCAGTGTCCTGGAGAACCTGAGGGGAAGGTTGAGGGTTCCATGGTGGGCATCAGGCCTCTTTTACAAGCCACGTTGCCTGTCATGAGCTGTCAGGTAACAGGTGACCTCTCATAGATAACCAAGACAGACCAGAAGGGCCTCCCCTCTTCACTCTCCATAAGGGTCCTCAAATGAGGGTCCTATGTCTTATCTTTGCATCCAAAAGCTCACAGCAGGTTCTCTGAGTTTGCTAAACATAACTAAACAATGACAATGTGAAGTCTCAACTTTTAGTCCAGCTTCCTGCAGTGGGCAAGAGCTCTACCTACTGGCCTTTTCAGTAACTGCAGACAGTTTAAGAATGGCTCTGCTGGGAATCATGGGTGCGAGTCAGTGGTCAGTAGGAGCTTTGCTTTCCTGGTAGCTGTATTGGCATCAGAAGGATTGCATTGGACTATCAATCCCTTAACACACTCAGGAAGGCAAAATAAAGCACTAATTGCTGACTTGGGATCAAAGGCCACTGCCATGAACCTTCAGTCAAGCTTGGCATTATCTTACTCCTATTTCCCCACACATCTCCACTGGATTCATCCTAAAGACCCCCTTCTCCCACTGGAAAAATGTCCTCTTCCTTGCATGGTATGTGCCTTCTTCACACCTTGCAAGCTGTTACTCTCCTTGGAATTCTAGGCCAAGGTCAGTCAAGACTTTTTCTTTTAAGATTTATTTTATTGTTTTGCGAGGTGAGACAGAGACAGAAATAGAGAAAAGTGGGGAGGGCCCTGAGCAGTGTCCATAGTTCTACATTAGTTGTGACAGTTTAATTCCACACAGGTGGATGTGGGGCCGAACATGGTAGAACCAAACTGGGGGTTTCCTGCATGCAAGGCGAGAACCTTCGCTGTCATCCTAATGGTTACCAATTGAACCACTGTTTAGCATATAGGTTATGCACAGGCCGGGGGCCGGGATTTGATCCCCGCACCTTGAGGTTACAAGGCAAGTGCTCAAGTTGAGCTATCCCAGCATCCCTAGTCAAGTCTTCTTGCTTGTCCTCTTTGGGGTACTACTCTGGCCATTGGTGACAGGACTCAGCACATTGTACAGAGAACTGTTTCCATATTCAAATTCCCCCATTAGACACTGAGCTCTCAGAGTCCTAGGACTGGTACTTAGTATGCACTCAATGTTGAATACAGGTAGATGGATTTTCAGACAGAGACCTGGGTTCTTGTCTCAATGTGCCATTAAGTTGCAGTTTTATCAATCCCAAGCAAATCATCTGATAACCAGCTATCTTCCCAGTGGTTGTCAATGAGGAATAAGTTTGCCTCCCAGGAAATACTGGGCAATATCTGGAGCACTTTTGGTTGTCCAAACTGGGGGATGTTAATGGTATTTCGTAGGAGCAAGGATGCTGACAGTCCTCTACAATTATATGGCCCCAAATGACAATGATGCCAAGGTTTTGAAACCCTGATATAGTTGATACCCACCTAACAGGGTTGGGTTCCTGTGAGGATATAACCTGCAAAGCACAAACCTACGAAAGGATGTTGGAAAGTCTCCTGCCCTGTGTCACTGAGGTACACTGCAGAGGGGCATAAGCCACTATGTGTGCAAATCACTGAATTTGTGGAATTTCAGCAACAGTGCCAGAACCTCTCAATAGGTGGGAATTCCAGATCCCTCACAACACTGAAGTTTCTAAGAAATAGAATCAATTTTGCATATCAATGTTTGGCATCATGAATGAAGATGCTAAACAAACAAAATAACATTGCCAGAATATAACCATTAACTCTGAAGATACAATTTGAGCTTTTGTTGAAATGGCATATTGTATTGCACATCACAAGGACACCAAGGGAAGTCATTTCCAAAATCCTTTTATTGTGCAAATGGCAATCACTGAACGCTTACAATGTGTCAAGGACTGTGCTAAGTGCTTTAAATTAGGGGTCCCAGGCTGTTAGGAACCAGGCCACACAGCAGGTGAGTGACATGCAAGCCAGTGAAGCTTCATTTGTATTTATAGCTGTTCCCCATCACTCCCATTGCCACCTGAGCTCCACTGCCTATCAGATCAGCACTGGTATTCTCATAGGAGCATAAATCCTATTGTGAACTGCATATGCACACATACCTACACTCTCCCCACCCCACCCCACCCCCATACCTCCTAGCCTTCCACAAAATAGGTCCCTGGTGCCAAAAAGGTTAGGAATCTAAAGTTTAGATCAATCTTCAGTCCTTACAACAGCCCTCTGGAGTAGTCAAGATTTTACAGACAAAATGAGAGAATACTTTCTCATTTTAAATATGAGAAAGCAGACTCAGAGACATTTTAGTTTCCTAGTAAATGCTGTTAAGACAATTTGATAAACTGACTCATTTGTGTAAACATTAGCTTTGCAACGTCTAAGGGGCAAGGAAGTCTATTAAGTTAAAAAATCGAACAAGGCTAGGAAAGCTTGTTTATGAATGCAGAAGAAAAAACAATAGCCATAGCTTTAAACAATAGTGAACTTACAAATTATTCATCTATTTTAGGAGAAAATTTAATGGATACTTATGTTCCATTTAAAAATAAAAATACCTAAAAAATAAGTATTTGCAATCTATCACAAGGGCAAAGTACTAAAACAACTCTAACATCTACAAATAAGGTACTAGTTTAAATAACATACTATTTCCATAGACTGGAGTACTATGCAGCCATTAAAAATAAACTGTGTTGTTATAAAATCAGCTCCAAAGTTATGAAACACTGCATATAGCAAGCTACCCCATTTGTGTAAGAAAACAGGTAAGATGATGCACATAGTTCATAAAGAGAAACTCTAGGAGATTCAAGAATCAAGTCCCAAGAAGCAGAACTAAGATGAAAATTTACTTTGTATTTTATACTATTACATTTAATATATACAACTGAAAATGGAAGCATGAAGAAATATCAACTCATTGCTTTTTAAACTCTTAAATCAGTGGGTTTCAACACTGATTGCTCATTAGAATCAGTTAGCAGCTAACACCCAGGCCCACGAGAACGCTTGGGGATGAGCCCCTGAGTATCAGTTTTTAGTGTTATGAGATCGCTGATTTATATCAGGGGTTAGCAAACTTTTTTGGTAAAGGGCCAGATAGTAAATACTGTAAGATTTGTAGGCTCCATGAAATCTGTCATATTCTTTTTATAAAGACCTTTTAAAAATGTAAAATTCACTCAGTTCCTAGGCAATACAAACACTAGCAATAGGCTGGATTTGGCCACAGGCAATTTAGCCAACCCCTAATTTAGATTACACACCGGCTGGACTATTGCTTGGAAAAGGCACCATCATACAAAATGTGGCCAAGAGCCAGCAAGCTGCTGCCAAGAAGGCTCTGCAGTGAACTCACAAGTCTGGACCCCAGCCCTCTTACTGGCACTCAAGTTACCATGTTTTTCCATGTGCAAGATGTTATTTTTGTCTAAAATTGTTAGACCGTATATTGGGGGTTGTCTTACACACAGGAGTAAACAGTGTATTGATTTCTTAATGTTGGGTTAGAAAAGTAGGGGTCATCTTATACATGGGGGCGTCTTATACACGGAAAAATACAGGATTCTGGTTTGAGGTGTGAAGGTTTTGGACTCAACAAATAACTCCCAATACACATTATAAACCAGCCAGTTTATTTTGTAGTAAGATGTAAAACTTTTACCATACAGAATGAAATACCTGTATCAGAATAAGAACAGTGCATTTTTTCCCTAGAGGCAGTTACATGGAAAACCAGGTTATCACCTGGTTTACTTGACAAGTATGGAATCCAAACAGGGGAGACTAATCTTAAGACCTACACCAAGCTTGTCTAACCCACAGCCCACATGTGGCCCAGGATGGCTTTACAAGTATGTAAGCTTTCTTAAAACATTATGAGATTTGTTTTGTCTTTTATTTATTTATTTCGCTCATCAGCTATCGTTAGTGTTAGTGTATTTTGTATGTGGCCCAAGACAATTCTTCCAATGTGGCCCAGGGAAGCCAAAAGGTTAGACATCCTTGACCTATACCTTATCCACGAAACTAGGGAACTTTCCATCACAGGGACAACCCAGCCTCAAGAAAGTTCTAGTTTGTTGACTCTTCCTTCCCCATCTTGCCCTGGCTGAGCACTGCCAATAGTCATGTCCTACAGCTTTATAATCAGCTGGCTTGGCTTCGGAGTCCTATCTATCTGCTCCCTGTTACTGACAGTTAAGGTTCTGAAAGGAGCACATCAATTGCCCCTATGTACCAGCTTTAAGACACAATAATCCTGTTAGGATGCTCTCCCAACACCACTCAAGTTTTACCAGATAATGTTTTGTAAAGGTTTGTCCCGCTTTCATTAGCACATATAAGGTGCCCTATAAATTTACCTGACTAATGTAATCTAATTCCTGCTGAAGATTGAGGTTACTAATTATAGTTTTTCTTCTTTCACTTTTTTTTTTTTAAGATTTATTTTTATTGTTTTTGACAGAGAGAGAGAGAGAGAGATACAGAGACAGAGACAGAGAGAAGGGGGATGGCCCAGAACAGTCTCCATAGTTGCACATCATTGGTTTTTCCACATAGTTTCATTCCACAAGTCGGCACAGGGCTGGAACTGGGCTGGGGTCTCACCCTGGAGAGAACCGAACTGGGAGCACTCCCCAGTTCAGCACATGGGTCAACATGGGCCGGGGCCAGAATTCGATCCTCGGTCCCCGGGGCTGCAAAGTGAGCGCTTAACCCACTGAGCCATCCTGGCTTTCCCTTCTTTCACTTTCTTGATCAGTGATATATAAGTTAATGAAACTAATTGTGTCACCACTGCAACCAAGACAGAAATACCAAGCGATATGTACTTTCCAAATTATTATTTTGTTCTGTAATGATGATGCCCATTTGTACTCTAAAATGTAAAAATATCAAATGATACAGTCCTCAATTTAGTACTCAACACTAACAAGGGTGAAGTCATCAAAACAAGTCTTTAAACAATAGAAAAGTTTATGCTTTCAAATTAAAGACCATGTATTACAAATACTAATAATAAAATTACAGAAAACACAATATTCAAACTGACCCCACAGCATTCAAACCAACATCAGAATTTTGCCTGTAACAAAACAGTGAATTTTATCCCCAAAAGTAGTGAAGTCCATGCTGGCTGAAAATTTCAGTCCTATACCCCATGGACGAGGATGAAGTACACAGTGCATGCTAAACAGACATATACATTAACCATTCTTAACTGTCCCTCAACCAGGGATGAGGAGGAGGAGGAATGAAATGTGGAAATGTACATTCACATAAGCAGAATTCTCCAATTATAAAAATTCATACATGTGACCTTTACTGTCTTGGGCAACAGCTTTTATCTGTGGGAACCCACCTCTGAAAATCATAACAAAAATCAGTAAGAAATGACTTAATATAAAATATATAAATTTCTCAGTATGGGATTTCTACAGAACAGGGAAAAGGGGATAACTAAAACAAATTTTTCTTAAAAATGAACACTACCCTTAACTTGCTCTTGCTACTACTCAACACTCAAGAACAAATCTGTACAAAACTACAATCACAGCAAAGAACCAAAGAGGATGTTCCACTGCAAAGTCTTTCAGACCTATTCTAGACTGCTGTCCTCACCAAGACCTCCCCTAATAGAGGTAAGGGTTCCTAGGTCCACTGGGGAAAGTATGTCGTCTCAGATTATTGCCCCTGCTTTGCTACGATGGCCCCAGGTCACTCGCTGTCAAACTTAACTGAATTGACCTGGACAGAGATGGAGCCTCCCCGGTAGCTGCCCCGCTTCTTCTTGGTCTTCTCATGCCGGAAGGATTTGCCTTTGGTGAACTTCAGGGACTGATTGGCTCGTTCCCCCCAGTCTCCGGATGCACCCCGCTGGTGAGTAGAGAGGTGGTTAACACATGGAAGGACATCAGGGCCTTGTCTAGTTCTTCTCCCTGCTCAAGACAACCTGAACCCAGAAAGCTTCCCACTAATCTGAAGCAAAACTGTCCTCTATTCCACCCCACCCACCTTAAAATTGGTGAAACCCTCTCCTCACCTTGGCGTCAAAGGAGTTGTCTGCCACTCGAGAATCCACCTCAATTTCCTCCTCCCTAATCCTTCGGAATGGGGATGATGACCTTTTTTCTGCCTGTAGAAGAATGAAGTAGAAAATTAAAGATGGAGTCATCAGGTAACAGAAAAGCCCTCCTGAGCTAAACACATGTTCAAGTGTGCCAGGCCATGCAGAGAGCTGTCAAGGTGATCCCAGATTCTTTTAGTCTTCAAAGGCTGGCTCCTGAGAAGAAAATAAGAACTCACTTTCTTCCTTTTTGGAAATGTATTGGGGGTCTGAGGCTTTATCTTCTTGGCTTGAGGAGTCTCTGCCTCTGTGGCAGCCTCATTCTGCTTCCGCTTCTTTCCTGAACCTACAAAACAAAAGCCAGACTCTGGAGACCAGTTTCCTATTCCTCCACCCAGGTTCCCACACTGAGGTCCTTCAACTGGAACCTAGTCATTTTGCCTCCTCTCCCTACCACATCCCCCAAGAATATATATATCATCCTGATTTTGGGGGAGTGGGGGTAGGGGGTGGGGGGGTATATATAGGGAGAACCCAGGGCGGCAGTTTCTCTGGATACAAACCTGGCTTAGAAACTGTCACTGCTGCCTTTGTCTTTTCTTCCTCCTCATTGCTGTGCCTGTCTGCTTTTCCATTCTGGGCAGTCAATGCAGAAGTGCCATTGGTTTTGGGGGCTGGCACTCTAGGAGTACCCTTGCCCTTGGGCTTCTCCTCCTCCTCACTGGAGTCATCAGAACTGCTGCTGCTCTCAGCCTTTACTTTCTTTGTGGAGGCTGACTTGGAAGGGACTACAGTTCCTGCTGTCTTCTGTGGCTTCTTTTTAACTAGGGGTTTAGACGTCTTCGCTTCCTCCTCTTCCTCACTGTTAGAGCTGTCTGAATCAGAGCTGCTGTCACCACCACCCTGAGAGGCCTTTTTGGCAGGCAAAGAGGGAGCTACTTTGGCCATCACCTTTGACTTAGGTGTGGCCACAGTCTTCTTCACCTTCTCCTCCTCACTAGAACTGCTTTCCTCCTCACTGGAGCTGCTATCAGCCTTTCTGGCCAAAAGCTTCTGTCCACTGCCTGCAGGCTGCTTAGGAGTTGTGGCTGGTTTAGCTGTAGGCTGCTTGGGAGTGACAGCTGGCTTACTTGAGGAATTCTTGGTAGTACTGGCTGGCTTGGCAGGGGCTTCCTCCTCAGAACTGTCAGAGTCTATACAAGAGAAGATAGAATGAATAGCTCCCCAAAACAGACTGATAGAGCCCCTGGAGCTCCCACTGCCCGGAGGGCCTCCATATGCCTTACCTGAACTGTCTGAAGAGCTCTCTGCTGCCTTCTTTACTGGAGTTGGTTTAGGGGCTGCTTTAGAGATGACTGCCTTAACTGGCGGCTTTTCTTCTTCAGAGCTTGAATCTGGAGAGAACCTATGGCATTAGGCTGGGTCCAGTGTCTTGACCCAACCAGAAGCAATAAAAAGAAGGATGCATAGCCTACACAGAGCCTTAGCCCCATCCTGCTTCGGTGAAAGAATGGGGCATTTCTGTCTTCTCTTCCTCTTACATTCCCCAGACCCACTTACCACTGGTAGTGACTCACCAGACTCATCGCTGCTGTCCTCACTGCTCTCCACAGGCTGTTTCTTCTCTGCACTTTTCTTGGGAGCCTGGGTCCCCAGAGACTTCTTGGATGGGAGAACAGGTGGGGGAACTGAACTATAGGGACCTGTTTAAAAGGGACAGTATGGTGGCTTTAAAATATATACACAATACTCTGGTTTCTCTTCCGATTGCATAAATCTTTTGCCTTTTAAAATATATACACAATTTATTTTATTGCTTTTTTTCCTGACAGAATGACAGAGAGAAGGGGGAGGGCCCAGAGCAGTCTCCATAGTTGTACATCATCAGTTTTTGACAAGGTTTCATTCCCCACAGGTTGGTGGGGGCTGCCCAGGGTGGGAACTGGCCTAGGGGCCTCCGCATGGGAAGCTCACTCCCTTGAGTCAGGGGCCAAATCAGGGGGCAAGAACCAAACTGGGGGCCTCCCAAATGGGAAGCACACCCCACTTCAGCACATGAATCCACATGGGCTGGGGCCAGGATTCGATCCCCAGTCTCGGGGCTACAAATAAGCACTTAACCTGCTGAACCATCTTGGCTTCGCCCATACACAATTTTATACTGTTCCCTTCTAGAAATGAAGCTTAACCCCTTCCCTTCAGTGTGGGTTAGAATTAGTTACTCATTTTTAACAAATAGAATACGGCAAAGATGTTAACATGTCATTTTCAAGTCTAGGTTATAAATTGTAATATAGCTTTCTCCTGTCTCTGGGAGGAACTAGCTGGCATGTCAAGCAGCTCTACGCAGAGGTCCACATGGTAACTACAGAGGTCTTCCTGCAATTGGGCCCTGCTAACAGTCATGCACCTTGACTCCCCATATTCTGTCACCTGGTTTTTTCTTCATAGACTTTTTCTGCTCCTGCTCTTCTTCCTCACTGGAGGAGTCCTCACTGCTGGAACTCTTTTGGGTAGGGGCAGCAGCTGCTTTCACTGGGGCCTTGGCCACTACTTGCTTTTTAGGTACAGCCTGTATCATACAGAGAAAATCAGTTACCATAGGAAAAGGCAGACCAACCAACCTTGCCAGGAAACAGAGACCCTTTCCTCATCCCGATCCCCTATTCCCTGGTAGAAGCAATGGCAGAGACCTTCTTAGAGATGGCTGCTGCTTTCTCCTCCTCTGAGTCATTACTGTCGCTGCTGCTGCTACTGCTGCTGCTGCTACTACTGCTAGCTGCTTTGCCATTGGCTATTTTAGGTGCTGCTCGAGCCGGTGTGCCTAAGAAAAAAGAAAAAGTGTAAGAAGTATGAGGGCATTAAAGGACCATAAAAACCTCCTTCTTACTAGCTCAGAACGTGCCTTTAGAGTAGACATGAGGAACACTGCTGTGGTTTACTGTATCAAAGTATGTCTTTCCTGCCTGATTTTAATTCTCACTTGTCCTATGAAACGAAGGTGGAGAAAAAATGACATCAAAAGGCACAAAGAATAGAGGTACAAGTGGTCACAGTAAAATGGGATTTGTGGAATATAAAATGTCTATGAAAGGGATGTAGAGATAACTCAACAGGTTGAGCGCTTGCCTTGCAACCACAATGTCCAGGGATCACATCCCAGCCCTGGCCTGTGCAGGCCCATATACATACGGTGAACAGTGGTGCAACTGGGAACCGCCGCACCTGGCAGTGAAGGTTCTCACCTCCTATGTGGGAGGCCCCCAGTTTGGTTCCCGCCCTGTGAGCCCCACATCTACCTGTGTAGAATAAAATTATGTTGAAACTAATAATATACAACTATGGAGATTGCTCTGGGCCCTCCCCACTTCTTTCTCTCTCTCTTTCTCATCATCTCTCAAACAATAAAAATAAATCTAAAAAAAAAAAGAAGAAAAATCCTTTATAAAAAAAGTCTGGGGAAGCCGGGATGGCCCAGTGGGTTGAGCGCTCACTTTGTAGCACTGGAGACAGAGGATCAGGTCCCGGCCCCAGCCCGTGTGGGACCACATGCTGGACTGGGGAGTTCCCCCAGTTCAGTTCTCTCTGTCTCTGTATCTCTCTCTCTCTCTCTCTCTGTCAAAAACAATGAAAATAAAAATACAAGCCACTATTAAAAAAAAAAAAAAAAAGTATTTGAAATGCAATAAAGAATGAAAAATATACATTTAAAACATTTTCCCTTGCTACAAACTGTTTCTCTAGTCACAAGCCCCTAATTATGAAATCTTTTACTTATTAATAAAGTTTTTTAAAAACAAACCAATAATCAATATCTCTAGATCAACAAGCAATACCACTTCACCCCTGTGATGAATGCTCAATTTAAACACCAGTCCCCAGAGCAAACTGGTCCCCAGCCTGGCACTTTAGAAACAGTACCTGGTTTGGCTGGGGCGTTAGCCTGAGCTTTAGCTGTAACAGGTGTTGCCTTTGGCTTCTGGTTCTTTGGTGCCTCATCCTCAGAGCTTGAGTCAGAATCAGAATCAGAGCTCTCAGCTTTCTTAGGTAGTACTTTGACTGCCTTGGCTTGAGGCTTAACTCCCTTCTGTAAGAAAACACACAATGAGGAGAATCCTCAAGAGCATCTGGGTACCCAAAAGACAT
This sequence comes from Craseonycteris thonglongyai, assembly GCA_004027555.1. Lineage (NCBI taxonomy): Eukaryota > Metazoa > Chordata > Mammalia > Chiroptera > Craseonycteridae > Craseonycteris > Craseonycteris thonglongyai. The sequence continues at coordinate 11,440 of PVKE010004192.1, forward strand.
CCTAAGGTAGAAAACTTCCTAGGCTCCTTTTATTTTTTTTTTAGGGGCTAAAAGAACTGTAAGAGTAAGGGAAAACAGGAGAACAGAGGGAAAGGACAATACACTCCTAATAAGAAAACAAAGTTCAGTCACTTGATCTGTCCCTGCTCCTGCATATAAAACACACTCTCTTATTCCTGGAGTCCTAGACAACGTCCCAGAGAAATCCAATACCTCTAGGAAATAGGAATGGGTTGAATTTCTTCTAGATTCAGAGTCCAACTTCAACCTTGCATATCCTTTCCAGAACCTCATACTTCTATCACCTCTCTGAAAGTCCCTAGGTTTTCTGCCTCATAATCACCTGCCTCAACACCATCCATTAGTCACAAGCTAGAAGCCAAGACAGTAGGTTTCTTCTTTCAGACACCTTAAGCAAACCCTTTCTGTTACAAAGTTGCAAACCTGGGCAGACTTTTTCTTCTTGTCCTCCTCCTCCTCATCATCACTAGATTCTTCACTGCTGCTGCTGCTCTCTGATGCTTTGGCTGCAGGTTTTCCAAAATGCTGAGGCAGACTGGCCCACTTGGTAGGTACAGCTGAACAAAAGTACAGGGCCTAAATAAGAATCAGCTATACAGTATAGAAAGACTACAAATTCTTTTCCTGGAACCAGTAACCCCAACTCCCTGCCCAGCCTTACCAGCTTTTTTAGCTGGAGGCCCTTGGGCTTTTTCCTCCTCACTGCTGTCTCCACTGCTGTCACTAGACGAAGTCTTCTTCTTAGACTTCTTAGTCACTGGTCCGTTTGCCTGTAACTTCTGCTTTGGAGCCTTGGTGGACCTGCTGAGATAGATTAGGCTAACTTCTCTGGGTGATCAGAACCTTCCCAAACTAAGGAAAACACCCCAGACCACTTGGGGGAAGAAAACAGCCACTGTAGTACAAAGAAAACTTACTTGAGCCAGAAGCTATAGATCTCCAAGAGGGAAAAGGCATTGGCATCCTGCTGGGTCTATAAGAGAAAAGAGAAAGAGCTGGGTAAGAAAACTTTACTCTCCTTATTCTAGAGCAGATATTTTGTTATTCTCTCATTAAGTGACTTGTTTTATACCTACTTTAGTTCACATAAATGTTACAACTTTGTGTGACTTCTCCTACTTGCACAAATGAGAAAAATATTCTATGTATATATTTCCCAATTTAAAAAAATATATATTTTATTGTTTTTGACACAGACAGACAGAGACAGGGAGAAGGGGGAGGGCCCAGAGCAGTCTCCACAGTTGTACGTCATCAGTTTTTGACATAATTTCATTCCACACAAGTGGACGCTGAGCTGTACAGGGTGGGAACTAAGCAGGGGGCTTCCCACATGGGAAGCACACCCCAGTTCAGCATATGGGTTTTCACGAGCCAGGGACAGGACTTGATCCTCGGACCCCAGGGTTAACGAGCACTTAACCACTTTGCCATCCTGCTTCCCCATATTTCCCAATTTTTGATATCAAAAGTATGTGCTATTTCTATAGTTTCTGGCACCATCTATCCCTCACCTGTCAATCCTATTTATCAAAACCTTTTAAAATGTGCACTCCCTTTACTCTAGCAATATGTTAACTAGACATTTATCTTATCCATGAAACAAGGGCACAAACATTTATAAAAAAGGTGTTTGTCAAAAACTGATGACGTACAACTGTGGAGACTGCTCTGGGCCCTCCCCCTTCTCCCTGTCTCTGTCTGTCTGTGTCAAAAACAATAAAATATATATTTTTTTAAATTGGGAAATATATACATAGAATATTTTTCTCATTTGTGCAAGTAGAAGTCACACAAAGTTGTAACATTTATGTGAACTAAAGTAGGTATAAAACAAGTCACTTAATGAGAGAATAACAAAATATCTGCTCTACAATGCAGTTTATAATACCAACATTGGATAACAGCCGCCAAGAGAAGATTGGTGACAAGCTATGACATGTATTCAGTATAGAACTATATTCAGCTACCAACAACATTAGTATGTATTATTAATTGACACAGAAAATAAAAAGGCAAGGCATTACAGTACACGAGAGTATAGACTCAGTCAGACAAGTATAGATGGCAAAACTCACCTCTGCCGATTATTACTGTGTGACCCTGAGCAAAGTACTTACTCTTTCTGAGACTGTTTTCCTTCTCTATAAGATGTAGATAACACTATACATCTTAAGTTGTTGAGAGGATAAGAGATAAGGGAAACAAGGGCTTACAAATGGAAAAAGTATCTGGCCTTTGGTAAGCCCTCCACAGAGAGTAGTTTTTGTCACATAAAGGGATGGCATGATAACTCAGTGGTGTGATTTGCAGTCCTGGCTCGAGCACACCCATATGCTATATGCTGAACTGCGGAACAATTGTTAACCACCAGGATAGCTTGGTGGCGAAGGTTCCCATTTCCCATGCAGGAGATCCGTAGTTCAGTTACCATCCCACACAGCCCCATATCCACCTGTATAGAATGAAACCATGCCACAACTAATGATGTACAACTATGGAGACTGCTCTGGGTCCCCACTTCTCTCTCTCTCACCTTCTCTCAAACAATAAAATAAAACTTAAAACTATTAAAAAAAAAAAAGGGGGAAGCCGGGATGGCTCAGTGGGTTGAGCGCTCACTTTGCAGCCCCGGGAACTGAGGATCGAATCCCGGCCCCGGCCCGTGTGGAACCATGTGCTGAACTGGGAGCTCCCCCAGTTCAGTTCTCTCTCTGTCTCTGTATCTCTCTCTCTCTCTGTCAAAAACAATAAAGAAAAAGAATTAAAAAAAAAAAAAGGATGCCAGAATAGCCCAAGAGGGTGGACACTTGCCTTGCAGCCTAAGGTCCAGGAATCGAATCCCAGCCTCAGCCCATGTAAGCCGACATGTTGAAATGCAATGCAACTGGTAAACACCGGGATGGCAGCGAGGGTTCTCACCTCCCATGCAGGAAGGAGACCCCCAGTTCAGTTCTCACACCACGCAGACCCACACCCACCATTTGGAAGGAAGCTATGTCAAAACTAATGATGTACAAGTATGGAGACTGCTCAGGGCCCTCCCCCACCCTCTATCTCTCTCTCTCACTTTATCTCAGAACGATAAAATAAATCTTTAAAAATAGGGGGGGAAAGCCGGGACGGCTCAGCGGGTTGAGCGCTTGCTTTGAGGCCATGAGGACCGAGGATCGAATCCCGGCTCCGGCCCAGGCAGGACCCACATGCTGGACTGGGGAGCTCCCACAGTTCGGTTCTCTAACTGTCTCTGTCTCTGTCTCTCTCTCTATCTGTCAAAAAGTAAAATAGAAATAACTATGCACTGAAGACAAAAAGATAATTTCTCTCTATAAATGTGAAAAGATAAAAAAAAAAAACAAAAACAAAATAAAAATAGGGGAAGCTGGGATGGCTCAGTGGGTTAAGCGCTCACTTTGCAGCGCCAGGGGACCAGGGATTGAATCCCGGCCCCGGCCCATGCGGAACCATGTGCTGAACTGGGAGCTCCCCCAGTTCAGTTCTCTCTCTGTCTCTGTATCTCTCTCTTACTCTGTCAAAAATAAAAATAAATAAATAAAAATATAAAAAAAAAATAAAAAATAAAAAAATAATAATAATCCTGATTCTGAAAGGCCAAATTCCATCCAGCCCATTGTAGAAACCATTCTTTGCTGCCTCCCCAGCAATCAATTCCAAACAGTTCCAATATAAAAGCAGTTAATCAGATAGATCACATGGCAAGCTGTCCCAGCTTAAGGAAATCTTTTCTGAAGCTGATGTGATTCTCTCCTTGTGCAGCCAGATTCTGTCACAAAAAACAAGTCTACTTCTTTGTCAAAAAGACTACCAGACTCTCTACCCCACCCTCTCTTAAGGTGTTTTCCCATGCAGTTGTGCCTGCTTTTCTTGAGGTGTAGATAGATTCCAAACATTTCACATCCCTGGTCATCTTCCTTTCACATGTTTGGAACATCCTAAGTTACCAAAACTATGATAACAGTTTTCACTCATTGATGCTTTCTGAGCACCAGGCACTGGCATTGCCACCTTGTGTATATGTCACTGAAACTCACAAAAATCCTATAAAGTGTATGACAATATCACCACAGAAATAGAAAGTGACTCAGTTTAAGCAAGCTGGGGTCACACATCTTATGTATAGAACCAGAGCCTGGTACCACACCTGTATTTTTTTTGAAGTCTACAAGTCAAAGATCCAAGTCCACTGCTATGTCTACTTGGTAGGACTGTGACGCTCAATCCCGCTTCAATATAACTAACAGAGCCCTGCCTCTACTCTCGTTCATTTTACTAACGAAAATCCCAGCCTTCTAAAGTAATTTTATCTTTGCGTCCTGGGTAAATTCGATTAAAGGTCAAGTCACGCTTTGCATCAGCCAACGTAAAGACCAAAAAAGGAACCAGGAGCTTCCAATGCCTCGGGTGGACAGGCACTCCGTGCACGCCGCCAGCCACGTGATCTGGGCCATGAGGGTCCCACGCTGCCGCAACAGCACTGCTCACCAGAAAAGCTGTAGTAAGACTCAGAACTATTTAATCTGACCTGAACTCCAGGATTTACTCCAGTCACCGCCGAGAGCTCGGCACAAAGGCCCCGCAGACACTGGGCTGGCGGACCCTACGGACCTCTCTACCTGGAAACCTAAGCACGAGTGTCAAGGCCCAGAGCCCCGTGGTCATCCCATCCCGGTCCGTGCCCCAAGCCCAGGACTCACAGCGCCTGTTACTTTGGCGAACTTATTGGCAACTTCCGAGAGCTGGTTATCACGCAGAAAGCCGAGTACGAGAGGATACAGGTCACTGGGAACCACGCGGCGCAAGCCAGAGTCCGCCATGCTCCCGGCAATACGCGTCACTACCGTTGCCGACGCACACGACTCAGGAATCCGGAGGTGGGGGCGGAGCCCTGTGACGCCATTGCGCCGCGCGGGCGCCCTGCGGAAGGGGCTGGCACACCCCATAGGGAAGTCCCGCCTTCATCTCAGAAGCAGGGTCAAGGGGAAGTATTTCCGGTCCTACGAGTGTCGCCATTTTGGCAAGGGCGGAGCTCACCGTCCACCACTTTGTGAAGGCGGAGCCCTGACGTCAAGGGTCACGCCCTCGGCCGTGGCGGGAAAACTCCGCACTTCCCGCGCCGTCATTCTGCTAACAGCTGGGAGGAATCTTTTCTCCCAGCAGCGGGGTTTCCCTCGCCCTTCGGATTTTAGAATAATGAGTGGCCCAGCGGGCTCGAGCTGTCCTTAAGATTCTCAAGACTTGGTCACAAGATCTCCCAACCCTCTCCATTCCGCGTTGTCAGTGGATTCCCACCTTTCATCTTTCATTGCTTCCAACACCCAGGGAGGCCCTTCCAGATACTACCCTAGCTTCCAGTTCCCACCTCTGCTGCAGAGGATCGTTCAGATTACCCGTGGTAGAGGTGGGGTGTTGATCTCCCAAACTGCTCCTCCTTCAATTATGTCTTACCCATGAGTCAACCCTCACTCCACCCCTCCTTAGTTAGGTCAGCTCATGAAGGTAAAAAGGGTTTGTGCAGCAAACCTGAGTTCAAACTATAGTTCTGAAAATAACCTTACAACCTCCTGGGTCACAGTTCAGTGAACTCTGGGAGAACTAGAAAACCCTGGGATGCCCAGATAGGTCAGCAGTTGAGCCTCCCAATCACGAGGTCAGGGGTTCAATTCCCAGCCCCTGCCCAGGAAACCCCATGTGTTGATCTGCAGCCCAACTGGTAACCCCCACCCCACCCCCACCCCCACCCCCGCCATGGTAGGGCAAAGGCTCTCACCTCCTGTGCAGGACTGGGTTCCACTCCCAGCCTGAGTAGCCCCACATCCACTTGTGTGTAATGAAACCATGTTACACCCAATGATGTACAACCATGTAGACTGCTCTGGGCCCAAGCCCCTTCTCTCTCTCACCTTCTCTCAAATTATATCTTTAAAAAATTGAAAAAAAAAGCCCTCCAACTGCCTCTCCCTTTGTCCTGAATCCTCAAATATCAATGCCCAGGCCTGCCAAGTCAATTCCAAATTCTATATTTCAGTTCACATTAGCAGCAGATAGCAATTCTTTCCATCCTAACCACTATCCCTTGACTATATCCCATTAATGACACCCAGTTAGGGTAAGGATACACTTTCTCAGGGAACACACCTCTCCTTTGCCTTTCTCAAAACAGGCATTCCCCTCTCCTAGATATAACGATATAACTCCTACATCTACCTCCCTCTTCTCCAGAAGTCTATCCACATGCATGCGTTAAGTATCTGAGCAACTGCTCTGTGCCAAGCACTGTCCTCAAGCTAGAATGTATGTATACACAAGACTGCTTAAGGGAAGCCGGGATGACTCAGCGGGTTAAGCGCTCACTTGGCAGCCCTGGAGACCGAGGATTGAATCCTGGCTCCAGCCCATGCGGACCCATATGCTGAACTGGAGTGTGCCCCCAGTTCAGTTCTGGGACCTATGTGGGAGGCTCCCAGCCCAGTTCCTGCCCCGTGCAGCCCTGTGCCCACCTGTGAAGTGAAATTATATGGAAAACTAATGCTGTCAACTATGGAGACTGCTCTAGGCCCTCCCCCTTCTCTCTGTCTCTCTGTCAAAAAAACAATAAAATAAATCTTAAAAAAAAAAAAAGACTGCTTAGAATACCTTTATTTGGAACAAGTGCGAGCTTCCTGTAGGTTCTCTGTATTAAAAACCTCTTACTAGACCAGTAGCATCAGCAATCTTGTTTGAAATGCAGAATCTTGGGCCCCACCCCAGAAATCAAAATCTGCATTCTAAAAAGATCTCCAGAGGGGAAAGCCAGGACGGCTCAGCGGGTTGAGCACTTGCTTTGAGGCCACGAGGACCGAGGACCGAGGATCGAGGATCGAATCCCCGCTCCGGCCCAGGCAGGACCCACATGCTGAACTGGGGAGTTCCCACAGTTCGGTTCTCTAGCTGTCTGTGTCTCTGTCTCTCTCTCTATCTGTCAAAAGTAAAATAGAAATAAAATATGCACTGAAGATAAAACAATTACTCTCTATAAAATATAAAAAAAGATATAAAAAAAAAAAAAGATCTCCAGATGATTCAAATGCCCTTATCAAGCTTGAGGAGCATTACCCTAGGTGACTGATTTCATTGACAACACACTGAGGAGCCAAGTTTCAAGTCCAATAGGATTTTGCACCCAATTAAGAGGGGTCCTAGAAACAAAATGGAGGTAAACATGACACTGTGTTCAGAGAGCTAAAGTGAATGTCTGGCACTAACACCATAGAAAGAAAGAAGCACAACAGCACATGGGAATTCTCTCTAGTTCATGTTTATTAGTCTGCATAGTGACTTAGATCTTCCAAACATTGGGGGAACCCCTAAACCTCACCCATCTTACATAGGAATGTATGTTAAATTGTTTCAATGCTTGTTATAAAAAACAAATAACCTTTAAAAAAATCTGATTTTAACACATTTTTTATTTCACTTTTTTCCATTTCTTTATAAAAGTCATCTCACTAGCAGCTCTCTCCCCTAGAGTTGGGGAGGGGAATGGAGATGGTTGGACACCTCCAAAGGGGAAGGGAGAAAAGGGCCCAGGGTTACCTCCTGAGGTTCTTCTGGGCCTGTTTCAACAATGTGTCAAAGTCAAGAGAATCAAATTTGCTCTTTACAGGAGCAGGGTCAAAGTCTTCCCAGTTAGAGTCTATAAAGGTAGAGAAAGACAAATATCAAGATCTCTGACCACACTTCCCAACCCAGGGTCCTCAGCTGGCCAGCCACCTCCCATCTCAATAATGGATGGAGCTAAAATTGCCGATTTTAAGTTAAAAAGATGAGAGCCCCCACTTCTCCTCATCCCATCCTTTAGGGTTCTTCGTGTGTCAGCTGACAAGTCTGCCTAGCCTACTCTCAAAAGGTTGGGAACCCTTTTGGGGAGATCAAGTACACCAAAGCCTCAAAACCTCCCTCCACTCACCAAGATCAGAATAGCTTCCCTTGCAGAACTGCCTGCGGCCCCCAAAGCAGAGATCAAAGGGCTGCTCATCTGCCTGCCTCAGTTTGTGGCCACTCTCGATGGCTGCAAATGCCTCCTCAGCATAGCGGTAAGTGACGAAGCCATAATTGTCACTGGTAGGGAGGGTGAAGCAGAGATTGGCTATTCGGGCACATGCTATGGAGAAGAAATAGCCCCACATGGTACACAGAGGGAGTAGAGTGGTTCTTGTGATTTTTCAAACGGCCAACCCCAAGTATAGAAATGAAGTTGTCCTACATTGATCAGCACACCAGAGCAAGGGGTAAAGACAAAGCAAAGGTACTTGAATGGGAGAGAAAACTTATCTCCACCATAGGGCCCAAGCTTACCCTTGGACACGAAAGTGGATGGTGCACTCCTCAATCTCTCCAAAAACAGAGAATCTCTGTTTCAGCTCTGACCGAGTCATGCGGCCAGGTATCTTCCCAATGAAGACCACTCTTCTCTCTTCCTATGTTGGGTCAAGAAAAATTGACACACCGTGAACCAGGGCCAGAGCTGCCAGGGGCTCTATGAGTTCATGGCTTAGGGGTAAGTCCCATCCTCGGACAACCTGTTCCTCTCACTCACTATTGCACGCTCCTTCTGCAGCACTCTCTGCCTTTGGTAATGGTCATGTGAACGATAAGAGCTGTACCTGACAGGTGAAGAAGGTGCCATTAGTCTCCTAGACATTAGACAGCTCAAGTCTCAGAACTCTCATGAACTTGCATCCTAGATACACTGACTCCCTCTCTGAATACATGCTTACCGCCGCCTCCTGTCACTTCTCCGGCGAGGGGATGGGGAGCCGGACTGGCTTCGAGAACTAGATGAGGATGAGGAAGATGAGGAGGAAGATGAGGAAGAGGAAGAGCATCTTCGTGAACGTCCAGAGGAACTGCAACTGGACCTGGAAAATAAAAGGGCAAAAACGAATGCTGGGAGTGGTGTAGGTATACGAGGGCTGTCTAGAAAGTATCCAGCCATGTAAGTGTTCTCATGATAGTGGCAATGGCTGGATTTTTCCCAGACAGCCCTCATATTCCACTTACCTCACCTTGGCCCAAGCCCTGCCTCCCTGTAAGAAAGTTCAGGACCAAAGTCAAAGGAGAGCAGAAGAGGTCTAGAAAAACTCTTTACAGATGATCCAACTGAGGCCCTCATGAGTTTTAGATGTATCTGGAATGTTTTGGCATAGATCATATTTATTTTTAATTATGCACTTAAAAATTGAAAAATATTTAACAAATCAAAAAGAGAAAAATAAACAAGAGACTCAAAGAAATAAAGGCCTCTTTATATAAGTGGGAAAATCTGGGTCTGTTACTGAGGAAAAGGTACTGCCAAGAAACAGATGAGGCCACAATGACACCCAAAGGAACTACTAGATTCTTTCCTCAACATAACATTAATGGAAGGACCATCTGTCATTAACAACCCACAATCCCACCAGGAAAATACCAGAAATAAGAACTGATAACAGTATGCAAAGGAATCAACATGATCAAGATAAAACCCTAATGGTCTCCCCAAGGTCAGTCTCAAGGAAGCAGGAGACTTTCAGGGATACCCCAAACTCCAATAGGGGACAGTAGCTATCTTTACAGGTTGCCTCCTTCAACAATTCAGGAAAAGGTGAGAAGATAAAAGCCAAAAACAGATATAAAAGCCATAGTGGCTAAAAGTATCAAACTCAATGTGCAAAAGGGTTCAAAGTAAACCAGAGAACATGAACTTCCTAAATGGAGAGAACCTAACAGGCCATCAGAGCTCACCTTCGCCATCTCTTGTGTGGGGGGGAGAGGGACCTGGACCGGGACCGGGATGAAGACGACGATGAGGATGAGGAAGATGCTTCACTGGTCCGGTTGGAACCAGAGCTGATAGAACTGCTGCGGCCACGGTGGCCCTGCCAGCCCCGGCTTGGGGGGCTTGCTGACCTGCAGGCTTTTCGATAACAGCGCACTGATCGCTGCTTGGTTGAGGACTCAGGGGGAGTCCTAGTGTTCATGTCATTCCGGCAGGGCGAAGCCTCAGGGGACAGCAAGGCAGATAGGGCAAGGCAAGGGACTGGGGGATCTGCCTGCTCACTGCTAGTCCTATGATCAAGTGGCTCCTGGGAAGCAGCTGTGCGTGAGGGAAGTGGGGCGCCTGGGCCCAGGGACAAGACAGGTTTGATGGTGATATCCTGATGGCGTTTGACATTCCATCGGGAGCCCGCCTCTGGAAAGACTAGGGCAGGCATCTTTTTGGGGGGTGTCCTGCTCCGGACACAATAGTCATGGTCCCCAGAGCCCACATGGACTGGACTAGGGCCACGGACCTCTTCTTGGAGGTGGGCTGCAGCTCGATGTTGGGCTGCAGCTGGAGGTTTGGCCTCTGTAATTCCTTCAGGCTTCAGGGCTCCCTCCTGGGTGGTGGACTTAGGAGATTTGGCTTTGGCCAACAGTGAAACAGCAGCCAAGGGCTTCCATAACTGGTGGGGAGGGGTAGCTGGAGGGGTAAGCCCTGTGAGGGGAGGGAGGATGGAGACAGCAGGATGAGACACGATTCTACACTTCCAAACACTGTATGAAGGTTCCAGAGACTCCTACCTTACCTCACAAAGTACACCAACAATGGTCAATAGCCTAACTTCTCCCACTGTTGCAATTATTCCTTCCCCCAAGTTTCCCATCTTGGGGACCAGCAATAGAAACCCAGCCAGCCAGGGCCTTCTTGAACCCCTCAACCGTTCACTGCCCAAACCCAGCTGGTGACCAGGTGGTGTGATATAGACCTCTCCATTCCTAGACCCACCCTATCCCCTCCAGCACTGCATGACTTCTGGCTGCATCTTGCCTGAACTCATGATCCCCTACCTTAGGCTTCACACCTGTCCCCCCATCTTCTACATTCCTACTGGAGGAACACCCAAAACCAATCTGGTAAATGCACTGGGTAAAGTCCAAATAGCTTACCACTGCATTCAAAGTTCCCATAATCTAACTTCCTACTTACCACTTCAGCTTTATTTCTTGCTTTAGCTGTGCCCACCACCCTGATCAGCCACTACACTCCAAACAAAGTGAACCACTCACAATTCCTCAAAACATTATCAGACTGATTTTTTTCTTCAGTTCACTCAAGTTGCTCCCTCTAGACTGCTCCATCCCCTAAACCTACCTAATTGGTTATCAGTGATTTTTTAAAGCTTCTGCTTTGGGGATTAACTTCCATATAACCCTTCCCTGACTGTCCCCCTTCCGACCCAACTATAAATCACACAGGTTTCTTTAACATACAACCTCTGATACAACATACTCATTTTATACACTTGCCCCCTGGACTATGAGAACCTCAGGATGAGGATCAGATCTCTGTATACTGAACACCCACACACACTTGATGCAGAACGGGCCCTACAAACATTTGCTACACAAACTAATAAAAGGCAGTTTCCCACCCTGAACCCACCTGCCACGTTGGCCAGTTCTGGGGCTTGTAACCGGTCTAGGGGCCTCTTCTCCTGGGGAGGATCAACGATGCTGGCAGGGGGAAAAGGGAAAGCCTGGTTCATTGCCTCCTCAACATCTTGTACATCTGCTTTTCTCACAAAGCAATGAAAGAGGGATGCGCGTAGAGGAAAAAGATGCACAAGCTGCCTCTATCATTCTCCTCCAACACAAAAGGCATCTTAGTAGCTGAACTGTAGGTTAGGTCTTAACTCAGCTCTGCCCAATGCTAGGAGACAGACTATGACCTTGAATACCCCTCACCCCAACCTCCTTTAAGTTAGGAGACTGGCCTGCCTGGCTCAAACCAACCCAAAATCAATGGGGAGAAGAATATGCTTGGCAGAATAAGATAGGGTACCATGAATAAGAAAAATAATAATAATTAAAAAAAAAAGGCGGGGGGGTGACTCTCAGTGCTAGAAGACTGGGGAACAAGAAGGCCCAGGGTACTTCCTGTGTCCTCCAAGGAGTCAAGGAAGCCCTGGCCATAAATATTCCCCCTCTCTTACCTTATACCATCACCAGTGTTTAGCAAGTTTAAAGTTTGTTAAATGAAAGAAAGAAATCCCCAAAGGCACAACTTGCCAGAAGATAAAAGGCACCTCCAGGACATTTGGAACCCCAGACTGGAATCAGCCATAGGTTGGTTGGTACACATTCTCCTATCCTGCCACACAAGACAGTGCCCATTAGTGATGGGCTGAGCATGGGGATGGAGAAACTGGGAGACTCTAGAGCTGACTAAACATCCCTGCAACAGAGGCATCCAGTGGATGGATAGTCCTGGAGCATCAGCCAGCTGCTAACAAAACAGCTATAGGGTAACTCGCTCACATACCTCCATACTTACCCTGAGTTTCCTACAGCCAGGCTGTCAGAAGGAGCTGAGAGAGGGCACTCCTTTTTGGCTGCAAAGAAACCATACTAGTTAAAAACCCAACCAGATGTTCCAGATTGAGAAGGTATAGAAGGGCTGGTGGCTTCGAGACCCAAAGAAGGAAAATCCACTTTGCCTACATATCCCACTGGGTTCTCCCCATTCTCCTCCAGCGGGTGCCCAGATACTATTTTTAATCATGTCCCTTTTCTACCCAGAAATATCTATATTCCCCACTGAATCTGAGATAAAAGTCCAAACTTCCAAGACTAATATTCAAGGTCCTGCATGACCTATCTAACTTCCTAATCTTATAAACTACTCTTATTCTACATTAATAATTAGAATTTGTCTTGAACTACAGATACCCATTACCAACTCAGGAGTCATTTCCGCAGATTCTTCAACCCAGTTAGATAAGCTCCTTGAGAACAGGACAGTGTGCTCCATAGCCTTGCACTGAAAAACCTGACTTTCCAGTGCTTTCCAAATAACAACAACCATTCCTGTATCTCTGCCTTTATTCACATATACTTTATGAAATCCTGCAGTTCAAGACCTAGGTTGAGAGTCACTTCACTCTAGAAAATGTCCCCAAACAACTCAATCCACTTGGATCTCCCACTGGCCTACTCTTTATAACTCTTGCCATGCTGTACTACCATCATCTCTCTGGCTTAGATTATGTTACACATAAATCCTCTCTCCCCATTTCAATTAGGGGGCTGCTCTAGTGCCTGGGACTGTCCTTCCCCTCCCCCTGTTTCAGTAACTATTATAGACTAGGCCCAAAGGAAGTATCAATTATTAGAGTTTGGAACAAAGCTACCCACATTCCCTCACCTTCTGATTTCTCAAACTGCTCCAGCAGACTGGACAGGTCAGATGCCTCAATTCCTATGGAAGTAAACACAAGATTAGAAACCAGCCCCTATCAACTTAGTACACAACCCCAGAAGTCCCAAATCACTTCATTTCTGCCTTTACGCTCCCTCTGTGCACTGTACTAAGCAAACCAAGACAGCAACACAAAAGTAGAAAAGAATTAAACAAACCCAGAGCTCTCTCTCTCAAGAACCCTCCAATGAAATCCAACAAAGGCCAGCCCCATCAAGGTGCTTTATCCTCTTCTATGGAGAACTTTCCACACTCAACCCCCATGCCCTTCTTCACACCAATTGAACTGTGTGGCACTTACCAATCTCACTGATGAAAGCCTGTACCACATCCTCAGGACCCCGGGTACATGGAGCAGGCAGGAAGGACAGTCTCCTTAGACGGGCTGGATGGACAGCAGGCAACTTGGTGACAGTGCTCTGCCTTCGTATGGGAACAGCCTTGGCAATAGGAGGGGGCTTCTCCCTGGACCTGGTCTCCTGGGTCTCAAGCTTTAGCCTCTCTGATGCAGGCTCTTCAACAGCCACATTCCCAGCAGACAGATATGGTGGAGCCTTATTCTGGGGGCTTTGTACTGGGGAGGACACCTTATGTTTCAGATGGGGAGATGCAGGTACTGGCTTAACCTCCTTGGTGGGCTCTATCTGTAGAGCTCCCTGGCTAGCTGACCCAAGACTGAGGGGAGCCGCCATTGACACAGGAAGTACACTTTCAGGAGGGCCAGCTGGGATGCAACTGGGCTCCACCTTGGGTAGCGGAATAGCTCTCCCAACAGAGGTTAGAGGCAAGGGAGGTGTGGGCACAGCAGGCCAGCATGGAGGGTTTTGCAGCCCTGGGCCCCATCCCAAGGGCCCATAAGTACAGCTAGAGCTGTAAGGTGAGACTGGGGCAGGAGGGGGTACCCAAGGCACATTGCAAGTGGGGGAAACAGCATAGGTGCCAGGTGTACCAGATATTAGGGCCACCGTTGGAGGTGGGGGCAGGCAAGGATAGCCAGAAGGGGACACAGGGGGATAACATGGCCAGGGTGGCATGCAGGTATAGTGAGTATAGGGATCCGGTGGCACTGGCCCCACAGACAAAGGAAGACTAGGAGGCTGCAAGGGTGGTGGGGGCAGACTGGTGACTCCTTGCCCACTTGTGGAAAGAGGCAGCATGGGAGTCATGCCCAGCCCACCCAGTGGAAAAGGCAGAGCAGTGGGTATTGCAGGGGGCATGGACTTCACAGGAGGTGGAGGTCTTGTTGGCAGTGGCATCTCTTGGGATGACACCTGTTCAGTGGGAGTTGAAGCCATAGGTTTACTTATAGGTGACTCAGGACTAGAAGCAGGGCTGGGACCCACAGACATAAAGCAAACTTCAGGAGGAGCCTCAGGACTTCTCTGAAGAGCTGTTTTCTTGGTTGGGGCTGGTGGGAGGACAAGACAAGGGATTTCTGCCAGCCCTGTGGGGGTCTCTGGGAGGCATGGCCACTTCCCAGCTGGAGGCTGGGAACTTCTTTCTTTTGCCTCTGCTTGGCGCTGCTGTCTTCGTTGCCAATACTCAGATAGGCTAAGAGGCCGAGGTCTGGCTTCCAGGGTTGTGGCATTGGTACCACTTTCAACTTTCAGAGTACCCACAACCTCCTTGACTTCAGAAATGATGGCCTTTGGGGGGTTCAAAGACTCTGACTCCAGAAGGAGCTGGGGAGCTGGATTCCCCTGGGCTAAAGACAATGCACCACGTCTGGGATCAGTTGGCCTAGACTTAACTAAAACAGGGTTAACTGGAGCCAAATCATCAGGAACAGTGTCAACCGGTGCTGGGTTGGCTGAGACAGGGTCAATTAGTGGCAAGTCACCTGAGACAGGAACAACTACTGCATGGTCTATTGCTGCCAAGTCAGCAAAGACTGGCTCATTCAGCCCTGGATCAGATGGGAGATGGTCAACCAATGCAGGGTCAACAGGTACAGCATCAGCTAGAGCAGGGTTAACTGCAGTGGGATCAGCTTCAACAGAGTCAAGTGGAATGGGGTCAGCTTGAGCAGAGTCAACCAATGAGAGATGGTATGGAACAGAATTGGTTTCAATGGTATTGACCAGGTTGGGGTAGAGGCCTAGAGGACCTTCTTTAGCAGAACTAGCTTGTACAGCACTACTCTTCAAGTTCCTAGAGCTAGGCTTCTCCACAGCAGCTGCCCAGGCCCGAGCCCAAGCCCGAGGCTTCCCTCTACCACAGCGAGGCCCAACCTCTCTTTGAAGTTCCTCCTGAGGCAAGTTGCCTGCTTGAGAGGTCACCTCTGTAGCCACCATAGGCTGCCCACGAGAGGATGACCTCAGCCTCCTGGCATAGCCCTCTGTACAGGTTGCTGGCTTTTCCTTGCTCTTCTTCTTCCTGCCCTTTCGAGCTCTCTGGCAACTCAGCACTGTGTTAACTGGTGGATTTGGAGGCCCCTTGGGTGTTATTGGCTCCATGACCTCCCTAGGTTCCAATACACAGGCTGACTCTAGCTTTTCCTCTGAGTCCAGTGACAACCCCTCTTTCTCAGAGCAGACAGCTTCCTTAGGCACAGCAGCCTCTGTCTCTGACTCTAGTGTAGGCATGAGTAGCTGCAAGGACGAACTGGACTCTAACGAGCCATCCAGGAGCACAGACTGGGGTCCAGTAGGAATCTGCCGCACCACAACTGGGATCTCCAGGTCACTGCCAGCTGTGGCTGCCTGGCCCACAATCTCCAGCACCACACAATCCTCAGGCAGTGTCAAATCATCTGGCTGCTCCTGAAGCTCATTCTCAAGTGATGTCAGGTTAGGCAGGCAATATGGGTGCATGGCCCGTACCAGCTCACTCAGGGAAGAGATGCTCTCATCACCAGCTGCCTGCACTGCCATCTCTGCTGCTGCTGTTTTATCTTCCCCCTCGGGGCAGGCCAGGTGCATAGGAAAGTCCGGAATGCTGCTCATGGAGTTGTCACACTCCCCAGCAAGCATCTGGCCACTGAAGCTGGCCACCTCCTCCTCTTCTTCCCCATCACTACGCTGCTGGGGAGGAGATTGGCTTCTGCGGGGTCTAGATCTTGGGGGTTTCCAGCTAGGAAGTTTGGGGGAAGAGGTCTCCAAGGAGGGTGAGGAGAAGTCCCAAGGGGGATCTGTGAGAGACACTTCAACCTGAAAGGGAGAAGAGAAGCCACGGGAGTTTTCTCTAGGAATATGTTTTTCCAGACCTGTCCCCACATACTCCTCCCTCCTGGGATTCCCTGAAGCTACCTAGGTCAGGCTTACCCCACTTACTCTACTATTGCCTGTGCTGGGCCCCAGGGGGTCAACTGGAGTGATGAGGTCATGTTCTGAGGGTGTCCGAGAGAGGGTGAGCAGCTTGTGCAGCTAAGAGGGAGAAAAGGACCTGAGATGAGTGTGTGCTTCAGAACTATGTGAGTAGGCCCACAGATATGGTTTTAATCTTTGTGCCAACCATACATCCCCTTGCCCTGATCCCACACTCACAGAGGGGCCCTCCCGAGGTGACACAAGAAGCTCCGAGTCAGGAATGCTGTCAAACGGAGACAGGTTCTCAGAATCTGCATTGTCCAAGATCTCTGTCAAAGCTGTGAGAAGCGACACTTCACTCTGGTCCTCCAGAGATAACCTGCTCTGCTCCAGAAAGAAACAGGAAAGTTCCACCAACATTCCTAATGACCTACTAAGCCCTTGAGAAGAACTTGATGCCAGGAGAATCAATCTTCCAGGCTCAATTCAGCTCAATTTGCCAGGGAGACATTTCAGTACCAGGAGGCATTGGTTCCAATCTCATTTACTGCCATCCACTGCCTCTCTAGTATCCAGAGAGACATGTTGGAATTGAGTCTTAAACATGTTTCATATGTTCTCTCTACGCTCAAGTAAGAAGTAGGATGCTCAGCAGACAACCTTTAGCTAGGCTTGAATTGGGCTCAAAATAGGGATCAGAACCCTTTGGACATGTAAGTAAGGGGCCCAGGCAGGAGGAAAGGCCTTGGACTATAGTCCAAGTCTGCTAGGTCATCCTTACATGGGACATAATCTGGCAGCGTGCAGCCCAACTCTCACCTAGAGACAAAAAACACACTTCAAGGACTCAGGTTGGATATTCAGAAGTCAAGATTCTAGGAGAACAGAGCCACTGAGCCATAAGCTGCTATGCAAAGCTTCTGCCTGATAAGATATCCAAGCCCAGCTCTAGCTCACCTCTCCAAGGCTCCCAAAATCCTCGATGAGGGAAATGAGGGAGGCATCCATATAACTCTGCATGGTCTCCAGCAGTGTCTCATCCTGCAACATTAGCTCCTCCATCTCCAGGTCCTTGTCCTTCAGACAGGGGCCCAGCCGAGACAGACTAACAAAGCCAGGGTCGTCCACCTCTTCATGCAACAGCACCTAGGGCAAAAGAGGGGAAAGTCAGAAGGGCATGATGAAGGCTGCAGGACATGAGCCCTGTGGCTGCTGATTGATATGTTCTATAAACCAAGTCCCTGCCCTCCACCAATGGCCCCAGACTAGGCAGGAGCCCCACCACAGCCAAATCTCTGGACATGTTGAGCAGAGCAAAGTATAACTCATAAGCCAAAGCCCCAACCAGGATGGCAGTTTTCAAGGACCTCCTGGGCAAAAAAAAAAGAGTATGGACTCCATCCAGAAACAGTCACAAGAGATTATACACTATGGAGTAAAAATATCAAAAGGATCAAGATTGTTCAGAACAGTCACCTGCTGGCAGTGTGAAGGCAGACAGTCTGAAGGGCCCACCAAAGGAGAGATCAACAAGCAGACAATTTCATCTACCACACCTTACCTCTCAAATCTTGCTTAGGCCTCTCTTCTCTGCTTAGCTCAAATCCTACTGTTTTCAAAGACACCACAGTCTGTCCCAACCCAAGATAACCTCTCCCCTGAACTCACTCATGTTTCTGTATCACTCACTTTTCTGGCAATCACATTCTCTCCCCTCCACAGCCCATGACATTCCTTGCACCATTACTAAAACTAGATTCCAACTTCCTTTGGTGCAAATAACCCTTTGTATTATGTTAGCTTATATTCTTCTGGGCTCTTAGAAGAGTTTAAACTGGGCATATACTTCCTGGTTATCCATGACACCTAGCACAGTGTCTTATGCACAGTTGATAACTCACACTTACTTTACGCTTTTATTTTGAAGGCCATACAGTGTGCCATCCAAACACTCAATGGTAGTCCCAAGGGAAAGTCTCTTCCCTAGCCCTACCAGGTGACAGCAAAAGATGAGAAAGCTTGATTCTATAGATGGAAAAGCCCCACCCCAATTCACTCCCTTGAGAACTAAAACTGTCTTCCCCCTTGTTAGGCAGGGAGCCACCCGTTCAGGCCTGTCAAGCATGTGGGTGTGGGCAGGGCCAAAAGTGGCTGGAATGGGGCTGGCAAGGCTAGAGCCACAGGTATCTCCACTATAGGAAACAAATGAGGCAAAGGCCAGAGAATAAGAACAAACACGGACACCCCCCTCCCCTTCTGCAGCAAAGGAAAATT
This sequence comes from Craseonycteris thonglongyai, assembly GCA_004027555.1. Lineage (NCBI taxonomy): Eukaryota > Metazoa > Chordata > Mammalia > Chiroptera > Craseonycteridae > Craseonycteris > Craseonycteris thonglongyai. The sequence goes on from PVKE010004192.1 coordinate 30,262, forward strand.
CTGCACTTCTTCCAAAAGGAAAAAAAAAAAAAAGAGCAACAGGTGTAACTACACCCCATACCCACCATCCTAACCAAGCTGAGAAGTTCTAATACTCAGGGAGAGGAAAAGCTATGTAGAGACCAAAGATGAAGTGAAATATGGCAAATTTTAGATACTAACTCCTCCCCGGCCTTCACAATCCTGTAATTACAACCAGCAGCTAAATAGTACCTGCCTCAGCAAACACTCCTGGGTGAGCAAGGAAACTGCATCTCAACTTGCCCTGCCACTTACCCAGCCCAGCCACTGGGCCAGAATCTCAAGACAATGTCCAGCTCTACATATCACTCATCACCACTTCCATCAAATACTAGAGCCCCAGTCAGAGACCCCTGCACTCATTAGGTGACCTCACCCATCACTCAATCCCCAAACAGCACAGCTTCCATAGTACCAAAATAAAGTAATCTACAGCAGGCATGTCCAACCTGAGGCCCAGGACAGCTCTGAATGAGGCATAACACAAATTCTTAAAACATGAGCCTTTTTTTGCAAATTTTTTTTTAGCTGATCAGTTATCATTAGTGTTAAATGTATTAATATTTTATGTGTGGCCCAAGACAATTCTTCTTCAAATGTGGCCCAAAGAAGTCAAAGAGTTGTACACCACAGATCTAAGGGCTAAGCCCAGGCTTAAAGTGAGTCAGCCTCCAGCATCTCTAACTTCAACATTCTCCCTCCCAACTACCTTTCCCACATCCAGTCTTGTCTTCTTAAGGTTCAAAACAAGTTACAAACTTTAAAAACATAATCTGATCACTTCCCAAGACCCTCCCTAAACCCCTCAAATCCCATTGAAAGGCTTTAGGGAGCCTCTTGGGAAGTGATCAGATTGTATTTTGCATTTAAATCTAATGTGTATTTAAACTTAATGCTCTTGGCTTTAGATTTAAATTCTGTAATATGGCTTACAGGGGTTGTAGTCTTCCCCACCAGATTCTTCTGCTTCAATGTGTCCTCTCTCTCTCACCACCTTGCCTGCCTCTCTACACACCAGCCATGTAGGTTTCTCAGTTTCTCTGATAAGCCATGTTCTCTCCCACCTCAGGCCTTCACATAGTATTCCCTCTGATGAAAGCATCCCCCACCTACACACACACAGCCTTCAAATCTCAGCTTAAAATCTCCTTTCACAGACCCTGCAGATTACTACTGCTGATTATATAATCCCAAATATGATGCACTTTCTTTTTGTCCCACTCATCATTATTTATTGTGTCTAGCCTATAGGACAGGGACCATGTGTGATTTACCACAGTATCCCGTGTCTGAACATAATGGTATCTCAATAAATAGCTGGTTGACTGACTAGCTTCTACATGCCTTTCTTTTTCAGGAGGTGGCAGGAACAGGACAATCCCTCCATGAGACTCTTTCCAATCCCAAATGACCACTCAACTTGGATTATAGTTGAATCATGGATCCTTCCTGCCTCTCCCCCAGAGGGTGGGCAGCACCAGTACCATAACTTCTGACGTCTAGAAAATGAGGGAAAAGAGGGTGGGCAGTTCCCAAGCTAGTGCCCCAGAAGCCCTTCTCCCCTGGGCAAGGGCCTGGATTGATCTACTGGAACTAACATTACCTGTAGCTCAATTCCCACCTATAGAACAAGAAAAAAGTTTTCAAGGACTCAGCTAATTGATTAAAGAGATAACAGTTCAAACTAAGTCCTGCCCACCTCTACTCTGGGAGGAAACTTTTAAGAAGCCCTTTGGGGAAGCCGGGATGGCTCAGTGGGTTAAGTGCTCACTTTGCAGCCCCAGGGACCCAGGATCGAATCCCAACCCCGGCCCGTGTGGACCCACATGCTGAACTGGGGAGTGCCCCCAGTTCAGTTCTCACCGGGGCGAGATGCCAGCCCTGTTTCTGCCCTGTGCCCACCTGTGGAATGAAACTATGTGGAAAAACCAATGATGTGCAACTATGGAGACTGTTCTGGGCCCTCCCCCTTCTCTGTCTCTGTATCTCTCTCTGTCAAAAACAATAAAAATAAATTTAAAAAAAAAAAAAAGAAGCAGCCCTTTGCTGTGGAGTAAGATAGCGCGTTTTAAGAATGGAGAACTGAAGTCCAAAAAGTTAAGAATCTGACAGAATTCCCCCCATCCAATAAACTGTTCAATTAGTGTTAAATAGTCTTCAAATCACCTCCAACTTTTACCATCTCCAGCAAAAAAATTGAGAGACTTAAACACAGACCACCTCAATTTGTATGTCAGTTCACAGGAGCAGGCCTTAGCTGACTCCTCAAAAGAGATGCTGGAGGAAAAAGTGAGGAGAGAGGATTCCCTTTCCTTTCCTTAATTTTGTCCATGTACATGTTGGCACTCCCCATTCACATTCAATCAAGAATAAGGCAGGACTGCAGGCAACCAAAACGCCAGTGCTTGTGACTCACAAGCCACCTCAAGCCGGTCAGACAGAAGCCACTGCAAGCTCACTTCACAGCCCTTCAACCTCAGCTCTCAAACCTCCCCAACACACTCCGTCATCTGCAGAGAACAGACTCCCCGGACATCTGGAAAGTCCTTCACTATCTGTTGTCTAGAGGCGCCACAGACCAAAAGCAGGAGGAAAAACACTCTTCCATGGCTCTGAGCAAAGTTGACTCTAGCAGCCCGTACCTTCCTTCCCGGCCGGGGGCCCCCCAACCCGGTCCGAGATGGCGGGACCGGCTGAGACACACCCAGTTCCTAGCAGTGCGGCTCTAGCGCCCATACGAGATGCCGGCAGCCCGGGGCGGGAGCCACGTGGACATCCCCTCCCCGCCCCCACGTGGACCCGCGCCCCCCCCAATCCCCGAACCCAACCCACGTGGGTGCCGGGGCCGCCTCGAGGGGGGGGGGGGAGCAGACAAGTTCTCCCGGGAAAATCGCTCCCTCGACCCCACGTGGCCCCGAAAAGGCAATGCGGCGCCGGACTAGGGAGCTAGGGGAACAACCTACTCGGCATTCTAGGCGGGAGGTCTCAGCCCTCGACTCCAAGTCTGAATCCTTGCCACCTCCATCCCGGGCCATGTTTCCGACACCCGGCTCTACCCCTCCGGCGTTTCGAAGGAATGACCATAGGGACTTCGCCTCTGCCAGCGTCTCCCCAAACAAACAATCCAGATCCACTCGGCCCAACCCGTCTCCTACAATCACCCGGCATCGACGCCCAAGCGCTTCCTCCCTTTCCCGTGGCGTCCACGTGTCACCGCCCGGCACACGCCGCTTTGCTGCCAGCCACGGGCCGCTCGCCAGTCTCTCACCTGCTCCCCGCCGCTCACAGTGCCCATAGTCCCATATGGCGCTTGGCTCCGACTCCCCTTACTGCTGCCCCGGACTCCACCGCCAGGGTCCGGGCCGGGGCCCCCAGTCGGAGGCGGCGCGACTCGGTCTCTTCGTCCCCGGCGCGCCGCCATCTTGGCCCCTGAACACCCAGCACAGCTCTGATAGCCGGCGCCGCCTCCGAGGCGTTTGCCTCGCCCAGCCGATTGTGGGAAGGGAACTACAACTCCCGGAAGACACTGCAAGACTACGACTCCCAGAAGGTCATACGGCGAGACGCACTTGCACCCGGAAATAGGGCGCTGGCCTCGCTAGGGACACTGGAAGTAGTAGTCTCTTTAAGCGGAGCCCGGGAGTTGAACGTGCTATACGTGTCCTGTAATTTAGTTTTTGCCGTGTGGGGAAACCCAGTTGGAGAATGAGAAGCAATAAGGGAAGAGTTAACATTTGTGCATTTTATTTTCCTAATTTGTCCAACGGTCGGAACCCCACTTTGTCGGATGTTTTACCTGCTTTCACCTCAGTCCAAGTGCCCCCGTGTTTCGAAACAGCACCTCCTAGTGACCACCCTCGTTCCAGGTTCTAACCCTCACCTAATCTCATATTGCGGCACTGCTGCGAATTTAATATTTTTTTATTATTAATTGTTCAATTAATTGGGGTGACATTGGTTGGTAAAATTTACATATGTTCTAGGTGTACAATTCTACATGACATCATCTGTGTATTGCACTATGTGCTTACCACCCAGAGTCAGTTCTCTTTACATCACCATATATTTGATAACCCCGAGTTTAATCTTAAAACACTGCATTATCAGCGTCTATCTGGGCGGCTCAGAAACCCAAGTTGGCCCCTCATTACTAAATTTATTTCCTGCTGATGCAGATCATCTTGCTGTCCTCTTAAGGTAACAGGTGTTCTCCTGCCTTGGTTTTTCTGTATGAAATACTTTAACCGTGAAATCTTTCATTCCCTATTTTATAAAAAAAAGATAAGAGGGGGGTATCATTCCAACCAACCGAGATCCCACTCTGTATTTCTACAGTCCATCACTATCTCTACTATTCACTCACTTGCTATTTAGAAGCTACTTCATATTGTTTTACTATTTTTAAGAAATTTTTTATTACAAAAGTTTAAGAATCATTTTACATGGTCCAAAACTATATAAAAATGTATTTGGTCTGCAAATTCTAGTTCTTCACAGATTTAACCTTTGTCACCTTTAGTGTGTATTCACTTTTTCTATGAATATAAAAATGTATAGGGTTGCACATTGCTCTTTTGCTGTTCAAAAATAGGACCACACCATATGTATGATTCTACCACTTAAAAACTTTTTATCATGTAACAATGTATTAATTCACCCCTTAACCAGATATTTACTGAGATCTTAGTAGCAGTCCCATTATATGGCCATGTCATTATTTAAATTACATTAATTTCCAGATTTTTTAAAAGATTTTATTTTATTGTTTGATAGAAGATAAAAGAGAGAGAAGGGGGTAGCGCCCATAGCAGTCTCCATAGTTGTACATCATTAGTTGTGACATGGTTTTGTTCCATGCAGATGGATGCGGGGCAGCACGGGATGGCAAGTGAACTGGGGACCTCCCACATGGGAAGCAGGAATCTTTGCAGATGAGCCAGTTATGCCCAGTTCAGCATATGGGGTTTGCATGGGACAGGGCCAGGAATCAAACCCTGGACATCGTGAATGTGAGGCAAGCACTCAAACTGTTGAGCTATCCTGGCATCCCCCAGTTTTTATTTAAATTATATTTATTTCCAATTTTTCACTATTATAAATTAAGATACAGTAAACATTCTTGGACACATATACATGTATCTTCACACTTTTGTACACTCTTTTTTTTTTTACTTTTATTTATTTATATATTTTTTACTTTTATTTATTTATTTTATTGTTTTTGACAGAGAGAGGGAGAGAGAGAGAGAGAGCTACAGAGACAGAGAGAGAACTGAACTGGGGGAACTCCCCAGTTCAGCACATGGGTCCGCACAGGCGGGAGCTGGGATTCGATCCTCAGTCCCTGGCGCTGCAAAGTGAGCGCTCAACCCACTGAGCCATCCTGGCTTCCCCAGTACACTCTTTCTATGGTATAGTTTTCTTGGAATGAGATTGCTGAGTTAAAAGATGTATACAGGGGGGGAAAGCCGGGACGGCTCAGCGGGTTAAGCGCTCGCTTTGAGGCCCCGAGGACCGAGGATCGAATCCCGGCTCCGGCCCAGGCGGACCCACATGCTGAACTGGGGAGTTCCCACAGTTCGGTTCTCTAGCTGTCTCTGTCTCTGTCTCTCTCTCTATCTGTCAAAAGTAAAAATAAAAATAAATATGCACTGAAGATAAAATAATTACTCTCTATAAATATAAAAAGATAAAAAAAAAAAAAAAAAAGATGTATACAGGGGAAGCCGGGATGGCTCAGTGGGTTAAGCGTTCACTTTGCAGCACCAGGGACTGAAGATCGAATCCCGGCTCCGGCCCAAGTGGACCCATATGCTGAACTGGGGAGTGCCCCCAGTTAGGTCCTCACCGGGGTGAAGACCCTGGCCCAGTTCCTGCCCTGTGCAGCTCCTTGCCCACCTGTGGACTCAAACTATGTGGAAAAACCAATGATGTGCAACTATGGAGACTGTTCTGGGCCCTCCTCCTTCTCACTGTCTCTGTCTCTGTATCTCTCTCTCTCTCTCTCTCTCTCTCTCTCTCAAAAACAATAAAAAATAAATCTTAAAAAAAAAAAAAGATGTATACAATTGAAATTTTGGTGAATAATGATAACAAATTGTTCTTGAGCCCACAAAAAATTCATGAGAGGTCAGGCCCTCTCTTATGGACTAAATTGTGCCCACTTCCAGCCCCACATAGGTAAAATCATATGTTGAAGGTCTCCACCCCCAATATAACTGTATTTAGAAATAGAATGATAAAGAGGTAAAATTAGGGAATACTAGAATAAGCTCAACAGGTTGAGCGCTTGCCTTGCAACTGCAAGGTCCAAGTATCAAATCCCAGTCCTGGCCCACGCTAACCCATATGTTGAACTGCAATGCAACTGGTAACTGCTGAGATGGCAACAAAGGTTCTTGCCATATGGCTCCCAGCTCAGTTCTCACCCCATCTGCAACCCCACATCCACCTGTGTGAAATGAAACTATGTCACAGCTAATGATGTACAAATATGGAGACTACTCTGAGCCCTTTCCCCTTCTCTCTTGTCTATTTTTTGTTTTTGTTTTTGTTTTTTTGTTTTTAAGATTTATTTTATTGTTTTTGACAGAGAGAGACAGAGAGAAGGGGGAGGGCCCAGAGCAATCTCCATAGTTGTACCTCATCAGTCTTCAACATGGTTTTGTTCCACACAGGTGGGTGGAGGCCAAGCAGGGTGGGAACAGGTCTGGGGCTTCCTGCATGGGAGGCATGCCCCCTCGAGCCAGGGGCCAAACTGGGGGGTGAAAACCGAACTGGGGGCCTCCGAGTGGGAAGCACATCCCATTCCAGCATATGGGTCCACATGGGCTGGGGCCGGGATTCAATCCTCTGTCCCTGGAGCTGCAAAGCAAGAGCTTAACCTGCTGAGCCATACTGGCTTCCCTAATAACCCTCTTTTACAAAGCTCATATTCTAGTGGAGAGACAATTTCCAAGTAAACAAAGAGTCAAAATAATTTCAGAGAGCCATAAGTGCTATCAGAAAGTAAATGGGAGAGAGGGTATAAAAGTTAAGAGGAAACAATTTTATATGGTGTAATTAGTTAAGGCCTCTGAGGAGAAGGTATGGTGAAGTAAGACCTGAATCACAAGGAAGCCCTACCATTCAAAAAGTATTCTGTTGTAAGAACAGTCAACAGGGGAAGCTGGGATGGCTCAGTGGGTTAGGTGCTCACTTTGCAGCGCAGGGGACCGAGGATCGAATCCCGGCCCCGGCCCGTGCAGAACCATATGCTGAACTGGGAGCTCCCCTAGTTCAACTCTCTCTCTGTCTCTGTATCTCTCTCTCTCTCTCTCCCTCTCTGTCAAAAATAAATAAATTAAAAAAAAAAAAAAAAAGAACAGTCAACAGTGCATAGGCTCTCGTTTGAACACAAAAACATTTGTTGTGTTTAAAGGAAGACCAATTTAACTAAAAAGTTATAGAAAAGAGAGTAGTATCAAGATAATGTTTCATGTGTGTTTCGTTTGTATGAGTCATTCTCCTGAATCTGATGAATTCTGATTCAGTGCCTAAACTAAATCTCCAGGCCTGCAACACTGAAGACCAGATCTGGTGTGACCTTGGGTAAATTACTTAATCTCCCTAAACTGGTTATTCAAGGAGCTGAAGGCACTTACTTTAATCACCCATTCAACAATGTGATATATTTCCTTAAAGGAAATAGGACAACTAGATCAGCTGGGGGTGAAGGGGATGGGAAGGGTATCTTCCCAGAGATGAAGCTGGACCTAAGGTTTAAACGAGGCATTAACTAGTCAGTAGGCAAAGAAGATGGAAGAATGTTTTATAGACAAGTTCAAATTTATTAACCTCTCTAAACCTCAGTTTTTGTGCTGTTTGATGGAGGTAAATAGCACCTTCTTCCAAAGGTCGTCATGAAAAGTAAGAGATCTCTGGTGTGAAACACCTAGCGCATTGTATACGCTCAACAAATGCTGTTTTTTTTCTTCTTTGCACTCCACCTTTCACATATGTAATCTAGAAGGGAACCTCAAATTCAGAGGCAAAGTCCCCTACAGGGTGAGTTGTAAGCCTCTTTGTCAACCCAGGTAACTGGTGATCATCATGGAATATGGCCAAGCTAGTTGTTGTGGTCACAGTATTGGGGGAAGGCTAATTGAGGGACAGTGGAAAGGGGTGAAGGCAGGTTAGTCCCTCTCCTCCACACTACCTCTAGTCCTCCAGCCAATCCAGCTTACCCCTGACACTCTTGAAATAACAGATAACCTCAAAGAAAGCAGAAAGGGGCAAAGGTATAATTGAGTACTGACTACAGGGCGGGTATTGGGCTGTGACCCTTCATATCTTGTTTATAATAGTTTGATTCTCATCAAGCTGCAGATACCAATTACAGAGGGTAAAAGCTAAAGGGTAAAGCTTAGATTGGGGAAGTCAGTTGTCCCAGGTCATTTGCTAGTGAGGAGCAAAGTTGAAATGTACCCGAAATTCCAGGCCAGGGTTCTGTTGCTTTTGGTTCCCTTAACTCCATCTAGTGCTGACTTCTAATGGGGAAGTGTGAGGAGTAAACACAGGTAGGGGATGCTGTCAAGGAAATATTTGTGTATGGTATATGCCTTCAGTCATGTCCTTCAGTCATGTCCGGATCTGCTGTCTCTGCTTCCTCCCGTGGGGGTGGGGTTAGGGAAAGCTGGGGGTGGGGGAATCCACATTGTGAATGGGAATGCTGGAGTTAGTGTGTGGCTGTGCTCACAGCTCCCCTCCCCCACCCTTTTCGAAGCACATGGGAGGGAGTCCCTATCCCTAGAAAGGCCCTCTTTTCAACCTATCTCCACATCCACCCATCATTTTAAGCTCCCTCAGCAAAAGCTAAGGTGGAAAGGACTCTTATAAACACTTAAGCCTTCATATCTGTAACCCTCCCCCTGTCAGTCAAGCAGCTGTGCAGACTCTGGGGAAGGAGTGAGGGAACCTTCACAAGCTATCTCCCCAACCCCCAAATAACAAAGGGGAGGACCCCCTACCCAGTCTGGGCCAGGTGTCCTAGGGAGAGCACACCAACCCAAGTCCTCAGCGTCTACTGGATCCCACCCTGCAGTTTAAAGAAGCTAGCAACTGGGGACCCCCCCGCCAAGAAGGAAGGGGACCACCTCTTTTCCAGATGGCTCCCCTCCCCTTCCTCCGCCTTGCTAATAGGTATTTCCTGTATATGAGGCAGCTACAGCTGGGCTTTTGGAAGGGGATGGCGATGGAGCACCCCCTGACCAAGGCTGGGTTGGGGAAGTCCTTGAGGAGTGCCTGAAGGTTGTGAGGCTCCTCCTTGGGAAAGGAGTGTTCCATAAACATTGACCATCCAGGTCCCCTTCCCCCACACACCATGGCCACAGCCCCTACGGGTAGAGGGCACTGAAGGAGTCTGCTTTCAGTTCTTCCCAGTCTCCAGGCTTTCAAAAGAAAGCAGCTTCCAGACAAGGTGGTGGTGGTAGTGTTGGGGTGTTGGCCGAGACTGGATGGAGAAAGGGGGAAGGGAGAAGTGACTTGACTGATGAGTCAGAGCCTGCAAGGGGTAAAGCTGGCCTGCGGATTAACCCCCTCCCCAGTCCAACCTGGATGGTCATTCCGCTGCCCCCTCCCCCCAGCAAAACGCAGATCGCAGGGCCTTAGGCGAGGGAGGGCGGGGACCCCATTTAATTAGCCCTAGTCCCAACTGGTTTAGCAGGCAAGGGAGGGGCAGGTAATTTAGGGCGGTGAATTGAGGGGTTGCTACAAGAATTAGGATAGTGCTTCCTTTCCCCACCCAGTTTGGGGTGGGGGCGTGTAACAAGGGGCCTCCAGAGTAAGGCTGGGGCCTCAGCAGAGAGCAAGGGGGGGAGGGTCAGCAGTCCCCCTTTTCCTCTCTGATCGCGGCCCGAGGCAGAGAAAGAACTACAGCTCACAGCCCCTCCTGGTTTCGCCTCTCCCAGACCCGGTTCCCGCTCCCGCTCCGGCTCATCTATGTTCCCAGCTCGGCGGCGCCCGGAGGACGGACACGGAGTGTGAGGCTTCGCCTCCAATCCCCCCTCGCCCTCCCTCTGGGGTCGCTGCCTCCGTCTCCTTTTTTAAAAGCTGCGTCACATGCACGCCGTTCCCCGCCGGCCGCACGGCGCACGCACGTCGTCGCTCGCCGCGCGCCTGCCCGGGTCACTTTGACACGGCTCTCCCCTCCCACCGGCAGGCAATTAGCATATTAATAAATCCCGGCCCCGCTCGGTTCTGCCGGAGAGCGGGCGCCTGCTAGAGCGGGAGGGAGGGGAGCGAGAGGGGGCGCGCGGCGGGGAGGGCGGCGGGAGCGCACAGACACGCACACGCGCACACACGGACACACACTCGGGGGACGCACACTCGCACGCACACACTCAGAGGCAGCTCGCCTTCCTGCCGGGCTTCCTTCCTGTCTGCTTCGCGCCTGACAGGCCCCTCGCTACAGCCAGGGCCCGCCCGCACCGGGCCGAGGCCAGGCTGGGCCGGGCCGGCGGCGAGGGCAGTAGGGGCCGCGGGCGGCGGCGGCAGCTCATGCCTGGCCTGTCCCCGTGCGGGGCAGGCACCGTGACTTGGCTGGGCCCCCAGCGGCGGGCGATGTGAAGATGTCAGTGGGCTGTGCCTGTCCTGGTGAGTGGGGCGCGCGGCCTCCCGGTCTCTCCCTCCCTCATCCTTCCCGCGAATCCCTCACCCCTTGTTTGAGGAGAACTTGTGTGGGGTGCATGGATGGCATGGTGGAGTTCGGGGGCTGTGGGGGCTCTGCGGGGCCTCAGTCCGGGGGAAGGTTATTAGCAACTGTAAATGCGCAGCAGCCTGGAGGCACGAGGAGGGGGTGCTGGGGAGTAGCTTGTGTATATGGTTTGTTTTTTGGGGGGTTTTTTTGTGGGGGGAGGATGTTTGGGGGGGCTGAAATTCCCAGAATTCCACGGTGTTGGCCAATCAGAAGTGAGTCTGGACTTTTGACCCCCCCTTAGGTCATTATAGAGTTGTGATTGGCTGGTTTAGGTTGCCTCCCGTTTCCCTGTTGCCTATTCCCTCTTACATATCCTGTGACACCCCCCCCCTTTCAGGCTGTTTTTGAGGACTGTTTTGGAGGAGGGATTAATTGAGGCCCATTTTGTCCCCCCTCCAAATTTTCCTGCCTGTTGCCAGGGAAAGTTGGCCCTCCTGAGGAACAGGAGGTACTCCTAGGGGGCCATATAATTGGGCCCTGGGGTCTGGCATCTCTGCCCTAATAGGAGGGGGAATGTGGCAGTCCCAGGCAAGCTAGGAACTAGAGTGATTTGTGAGAGTTAAGGGGAACAGTCCTTGACCCCAAAGTGATAACTTGAAAGACAACTTAGGCTCAGATCCCTGCCTCCCCAAAACACATGTCAACTCTTGCCAGTGACAATATGGGTCTGAGTTCTTTCCTGGGGAGGGGAAGACTCTTACTCACTGCCAGGGGGAAACAGAGGCCATGTGACTGGAGAGGTAGTCTTCTGAGGACCTCAGAGCATTGACTATAAGCATCTTCAGGACTTTGGGTTCTTGAATTATCTGCAGGACCCCCTCCTTTCTCAGGCTGAAATTAGCGTTCTTTTGAGTCAGATGTCTCTGAATCTAGCCTAGTTTGGATCCTTTGCCCTTTCAGAGGCCCTGTTTTCTGGGAGGCCCATACCCCATAACTGCCCCCCACCAATCCCCAAGGGAAGCTGCCAGTGAGAAAGCTTCCTTGAAAATCATGTGACCCAGGCCAGGCTGGGCTGGGCACACACTTAAAGTGCTTGCTGAGACTAATGTTTAAGGGGCATGGGGCCTAGAGGGAGGACTAGTAGAGTCTGAGGATCCGGAAATATCAGGGTGTGGGGACCCCTAGCTCTTGCTGCAGAGGGTGGGGGAGAGGAGAGGAAAGAGTTTACTAAGCTGGAATCCTGCCTGGCCCCATCATTCCTGCACCTACCAGCTTGGTGTGCATATTTGTGTGTGTATTTTCATTATAATTGCCCAATGCTGGGTACCCTGTTCAGATTGATCCATGCTCGGAGTCCACTTTATGGCCTTGACTCTCCATCACCACACATGAGCATAGCAGAAACTAAGGCTTTGGACATGCTTACAGGGCTGAGTCTTACATTTTGATTCTTAGTTCCTACAAATAATGGGTAGGAGGTGGGTATGAGTTGTCAGGTTGGAGGTAGGTGGGAGGTTGGCCCTGAAGTTGGGTTAGGGTGCCTGGGTCCAGTAGGAAAAGGGAGAAGTTTCCCTTGCAATCTGGGAATAGCATGGGGATAGAATGAGGACCCATGCGCAGGGGTGTGTGTGAGGAAGGGCAACTTCAGTCAGTACCCCAACAGGCATGTTCCTTTTGTATATATGGTGGTCTGGTTGGGCAACAGGGGCCAAAAGATGGCCAAGAGTGGGGAGTCTTTTTCCTGAATGTGAAGAAATGTTATGGATTGATGCCACAGAGAATGGATGGAGGTTAGACCTCAAGGAGAACCACCACATGGGGAAGGGCTTGAGAGTGGCCTGAGAGTGGGAAACTGTAGGAGCTGGAGTAAGAGAAGGGACCAGGATTGCATGGGTGGGTGGGGAGCACATGGTTTAACACAAGGGCATCGTGGCAACATGTACAGTCCAGGCCAAAAGACCCCGCCTCCCCCAACCGGAGCAGCCCTAGGGTGGGAGCCGAGGTGCCCTGGCAGGCTGCCTGCCTGCCTCCTGCCTGCCTGCCTGCCTGCCTGCCTGCCTGCCTGCCTGCCTGCCTGTCTGAGTCTCTCCTTTGTGCTCTGCTGTCTCCCAGCTCCTCCTCCCCCAGCCCAGCAGAGACAGCACATGCCCCGCACATGTGACTGAGGGAAGCCAGAGCACACGCAGACCCGCACACATGCACACACATAAGGAAACAGCACAAGACACACACACACACACACACACACACACACACAGCACTTCCATAGGGCTCCTGGGGAGGGGAATAGCTTCTGGGTCTTTGGTCAGGAGCAGGGAGAATCTCTTGCTAAGGGGCATCACCTGAGCAGGGCAGGTTGTTGAGGGACCAGGGCCTGTCTGGGGCAGCATGTGGCTCAGAAGGGTTAAGGCAGGGAGGAGTAGGGGGAGGGGAGAAGGCAGCAGTGGTGGCGGCTGGGAGCCAGGAGAGGAGATGGCAGAGCGCCAGGCCAACGGGAGGCCGGGCACAGACAAAGGAAGGGGGGCAGGCACACTGGAGGCCTGGGTCAGGGAGCCCCAGGGGCCCAGACAGGGGGCAGTGCTGGTACCTTGCCCTGTGGGTTGGGGCAGGCTGCTGCCTTTCAGACTGCCCACCTCCAGGACCGTATTCTCCCTCTTTTCTTCATCACCTTTGTCATTCTTTGCTGCTTCCTGCTCCCCCTCTCCCCTCAATTTTAGGGCATTCTAATTCAGACTTGCTCTCTTTAGTTGGACCTCTCTTGCCCCTGTGCAAGTGGGGTAATTAAGTTAGAACTGAGAGAGAGCAGACTTGCTAGAGAAGGGAAACTAGGAAGGGGCTTGTTTTGAATGATATGCCAGAGTCTTGGTATGCCTTGGTATCTAGGAGCCCTTCTCCCTGAAATTTGATGAGACAGACTGGGTGAGGGTTCTGAGCTCTGAACTGGGAGTAGAAACCAAAGCACACACCTATACCCTTTCCCCATGTAGACAGTCATTTGGGGCCTGGAATGGCCATTCCTTGGAGGGGGAAGGGAGTAGGAATGGCTCCAATGCCCCAGGGCTAGGCTTGGATGAGTGGGGTTAGAAATCCTGGATTCCAGCCTCAGGCCCTCCTGTCTCACTGTAATCTGTTGAAGTGAGGATAATACATATTCTGCTCTGTGTGCTGTAAGGATCTATTGAGGTATTGTATTGCCTATGAATGCACTTTGAAAAGTTTAAAGGTAGGAAACAAATGACAGGAATTGTTCTGTCAGTGGGAAAGGAGTGTGGTTTCCCCAGAGTTGGGCTGTAAATTTGGGAGTCAGTGGAAATGTCTCAAGTCCTAGTGTAGGCTGTATGTTCCAAGGTATGGCTGAATGTCAGCGATAACGATATATTTGTGAAAGCCAGGCTGTGTCATGGCCAGGCCAAGATGGAGAATAGTGTGTAGATTTCAGGAAGGGTGGTTTATGGGTTAGTCCCTAGGTAACAAATGGTCAGAGTGTGTATGTAATGGTCTTGCACAGGTTCAGAAGATATAATGCAGTTTTGATGTGTATATTGGAGTCAAGGGGCATGCATATCATAGGAAACCAGGACCTGACATACTATGTGTATGTGTATGTATCCTGGGTTTGAGTTTTTTTAGGGTTTGAAGTATGTATCAGGTACTGATTAATGTGAATGTGAGATGTGTTATTTATATGTGGAGCATGTTCACAGAGCCAGGTACAATAGCATTACTGAACAGTCAGCTGGTGTGTGTGTCATGAGAAATCCTGTCATGGGACAGTATATGAATATGGGGAGGGGCAGTAGGGAATAGAGAGCAGATACTCATCCTCAAGTGAGATAAGTCATGCTGCCCCCTCCAGTGTGTGTGTTTCTTTTTTCCTGTCTGTCCAGGTAGTAGGGTGCAGACCATTACCCAGCTTTTAGAAACACTCCCTCTTTTGGGATTCAGCAGCAGACTAGGCCCCTTCTGGGGACCCTTGGTTAGGCAAGTTTGCTTTCCCTAATTCTGACAGTGCCTCTTTCCCCTGCACCCACATGTCTCTGGTGGTGTGTGGGGGGGGAGGGGGAGAGGGGTAGGGGAAGGGGCTTCCTGCTAAGGCAGACCTAAGTCAGGGCTGGGAACTTAGTTGGGTTGTGAGCAGAGAGCTTGGAGCTGTCCCCCTACCTCCAATCAGTGTTTACAGGCTGAAGTCCTAGTGTGTCTATGTCAAAAATAACCCCTTGTAGGCTCCCCCCAGCTGCTCTGGGATTCCACCAGGGTGGCAACCCCAACCAGCCTTCAACTGGAGAGATCACAGGAGAGAAGAGAGATTTGGGGGATGTTTGGGAGGCGGTTTGAAGATACTGGGAGTCTCCAGAGAGGAGAGCACCCTCCTCCATCCCAACATATGGCTTTGGCTCCCCTGCTTACCCCTGAAGGGGTGGGGTGGCATTTCAAGTCCTGGCCCTCACAGGCCACTCCTCCATCCAAGTCTCTCCAAGCCCAGCCTGTTCTGTCTCTCATCTCTCCATCCTCTGTCTCTCCCAGTCTCTGCCTCTCTTTTGTTTTTCTCAGCAGTCCTCCCTGCCTGCCTCCCTCTTTCTCCCTCCCTCCCTCTCTCCCTCTTCCTCATCCCTCGCAGGGAGGGGGCGGGGCCGGTTGGGGCAGCTCCACCCTCCGCCCGCCCTGGGGCCTCATTCTGAAAGAGGCTCGGTGAGCGAGCGGGGAGGGAGGGAGAGAAAGGGAGAAAAGGCAGGGAGCCGGTGGGCGCTGCGAGTGTCTGTGCGTGTGCGTGTGAGAGTGTGAGTGAGTGTGAGTGCCGGGCCTTGCTTCAGCTGCTGCCCCAGCACAGGCGCCTTGTGGCCTGGGGAGGGAGGGCGGGCTGCTTGGAGGCAGAGGCAGTGAGAGGCGGTGGCGGGGAGAGCCGAGGAGGAGGAGGAGGAGGAGGAGGAGGAGGAGGAGGAGAGAGGAAAGAGCGGAGCAGCCATTGTTGAGGGAAACCTTGCAAACAAAGAAGGCTCCGGACTCCCCGCTGCCCTCCGCCCCCCAGGCCGGCCCCCTGGCCCCTGGCCCCCGGCCCAGTGGTCATTGTAACTTTCCCCCGGGGCTGTGGCCACCTCAGAGCGGGCCGAGGCTGTGCGTGCGAGTGTTTGTGCGGCCCGCAGAGTGGAGCTCCCAGCCAGGCCTTCCTGTCCCACTCGGGACATGAACGACTGAAGTTGCCCCCCCCCTCAGTCCTCACCCCTGCCAGGGCCCCGCTGGGTTTGCAGCCGCTCCCCACACCTCTCCTGGCCCCCTCAGTTCTCCCAGGTAAGTCTGGGTACCCTGCAAGCCTGTAGGGGGTGGATAGAAGGTCCTGGGTCTGACCCAGGCCTGGTATGCTGGCTGGGGGAGAGGTACCCCAGCTCAGAGAGGCCAGGGCTCCCAGGCTTGCTGACCTCTGGTCAGCCCCCAAAGGGAAGGGGCAGGCTCTCAGGTCAGGCCGGTTACCATGGAAATGCCCAGCTGGAGCTTCCCCCCTCAGTCCCAGATGTAGCTTCCATCCTGAGAAAACTTTACCATTTCTGGGCTCTTCTTCCCTTCTCCCCCTTCCTAAAGGCTCCCAGATTCCTAGAGGTAGAAGGGGGCTATGTCTGACTCCAAGGCTGGATGACACATCCCCTTAACCCCCACCCCCACCTTGTTCCCTCTACCCCTGCTGCTGGGGACAGGCAGCAACAGGGACAGATGGTCTGGGTGATGTTCCCTCCCCTTCTCCTCTCACTCCCAACCCTTGTGCTGGGGCTACTGGGAGTTGCTATGGCTCTGGAGAGATGCTGAGTTTGTTTGTATCCATTCACTGGACGTGTAAATAGAGGCCCCACAGCTTTGGACTTCAGCTCCTCAGAACTGTTACTGAGCCCCAGGCAATGCCTGTCCATTCACTGATGAGAGAAATTGAAACTATTTTCAGAATTAGAGAGGAACCCAGATATATTGCCTCTCTTCTTTTTAGAGTCTTGAGCTGACACATTTCTTCAAGTGACCCTAAAATTGAGGAGCAGGGACAGTGATGCTTTTGGGGAAAGGATGGCCTGGTTAGGGGATGAGGGCCAGGTCCAATCATCTATTCTAGACTCTTTAAGTTCATTGCTCAACCCTGGGCTCCTGTGGGCTATATGAGCTTTGGCTTTCTATGTAGCCTTGGTCTACCTAACTATGAAATGGGGCTGGGTAGGGTTGCCTCTTTCTTGAGGACACGGGCTCCTTAGTCCAGACTGTCATGTGAAGGTTGTATGTGCTGTGCTGGGAGCATGTGGACATGGCCTGCGAGAGCTCATGCGTAGGGTGAGGGCCTGTTGCTGGCACCCTAATCCTGCCTGGGGCTGCTAGGTTCCAGCCCTTGGTAGGCATGTTGGGGCGAGCTGAGGGTAGAAGCCTGCTAGGCAGGATGAGGCACACACATGTATAGGCACACACAGGTTCTGACTCTTCGCACCTTCGGGGACTGTATCCTGTAGTCCCTCTGGGACCCTTCTTTTGCCCATATTGTGAGGAGGGGGCCCTGGGGAGAGAATTAAATGACACATTGGCACAGTGTCTTCCTTTGTCTCTCCCAAGTAACAAAATAAATTTTGTCTAAGTTGGAGAGTAGGCTCAGGTACAGCCAATAACCCTTCCAAATGCAATCACACGTTTGTTTTGGGGACCTGAGGAAGCAACTTTGATTGGGGTCAGAACCTTTGGAGTGGTGCCTCAGTTTCCCTTCATCTTATAGGGAGGGGAAAAATAGCATTGAAGAGATACTTTACTCATACCCAACTATGAATATAATACTTCTTCCAGTCAGGAAATCGTACACCAAGAACTGTGTGCTGCTGGGTAAGTTGGAGAGGAGACACATGTGCACATTTACAAATAAAAGCAGAGACCCCTGTCTAGTTATACTTCCCTCCTAGACTGAGCCCCTTGAAACCTAGGCTTCTTCTCAGGCTTCCTCTTTCCCATTTGTAAGTAGAGAGGCATCCAGTAGAGCAGGCCTACCTGGGCAGAGTTTTCCAGGGCAAGGGCTACTTCTCCAAGTGTCTTGGTCTACTAGCTATTTATTATTCAGGCAGTCACCCCAAAATTGCTTGGGGGTCCACTGATGGACCACAATTGACATCTTGCCCAGTCCTACAGTAGAGACCCCTTTACCTCCCTCCCCCCACTGCAAGTCTCAGAAGACAAAATGGGTTGAGGCTTTGGATTTCTGGTTTGGAGACAATACTAAACTAGTGGTAGGTGTGGGGGAGGGGGCTGGGCTGATAAGGGAGTGGCTGTTGGTGGGGGAGGCAGAAGGCCCAACTGGTTATCTGGTGGGTGGCACCCAACAGACACCCACCCCCCTTTATCTTTCTATCCCCTGTCCTCCTGAGTCCTTCGGAGGTGGAGGAGGGGCACGGAGTTGACAAAATCCCCCTTCATTCTCCCCCAACTTGGTTTCCAGAGGATAATAAAAAGGTAGATAGATATGTAGGATATGGGAATCAGATCTGGGCTCAAGTCCTAGCTCTATGATCTTGGCAAGTCCCTTTGAGCTTTCCGTTATTCATCTGTAAAATAGGAATGTTACAATTGATCCTGCTACCTCACATGGTAGTTGTGATGACTGAACAAAATACATCATGTAAATGAAATAGGGATTTATCAAAATTAGATTCTAATGTTTAGTTATTTATTCTATGGTATTAAAACATTTCTTTCCAGTTTCAATTCTGTCATCCAGAGCTCAGCTACATGAAGAAATGGGGTCTTGGGTAATGGGGCTGGGTATTTCCACTTGCTTAATAAAACAAGATTGGAGTCAGATTTAAAAGCAGAGGTGGTGCTCCCTAGGTAGTCCACTCTAGGGGCTCCAGTAGACCAGTCCCTGTCCACACAGTCTAGCAAACTTCCAAGAGAGCCCCAAAAGGGACTCAGGACATCCCTTCTTCCTTTTCCTTCTAGGTTGTTCCTCAAAGTCATTCAAGCTGTACTCCCCAAAGGAGCCCCCAAACGGCAACGCCTTTCCCCCTTTTCATCCCGGAACCATGCTAGATCGGGATGTGGGGTGAGTCTCTTGTTCACTTCCAGTTCCTTCTCCAGAAGGGATCCTACTTGAAAAGGGGAGGGAGTGATACCCCCCAATAATTCCTGTCTTCCACCCCCATTCTCATAGCCTCTTCCCTTATACAGCCCAACTCCCATGTACCCACCTACATACCTGGAGCCTGGGATTGGGTAAGTATAGTTCCATGGGGAGGAGGTGCTTTCTGTTACATGGGTGAAGGCAGAGGTGGGGGGGGGCGGGTGGACAGACTGCTCCTACTGCCCTTCCTTCTTCACTTACCCCAGGAGGCACACACCATATGGCAACCAAACTGACTATAGAATATTTGAGCTTAACAAACGGCTTCAAAACTGGACAGAGGTATGGCCAGGGAAAAGGGGTTGAGAAGGGGAAGACCATATGGGCACCCCTGTGGGATGTCTTCTGACACACAAACACCCCTCCCTGTGCTCCTTAGGAGTGTGACAATCTCTGGTGGGATGCTTTCACAACTGAGTTCTTTGAGGATGATGCCATGTTAACCATCACTTTCTGCCTGGAGGATGGACCAAAGAGATACAGTGAGTGGCCTCTGGGGGTCCTGCCAGTTCTGCTGTGAAGGTGTATACCCCTTGTGTCCTTCTAAGGTCTGGGAGTGGGGTCTTTGTCTCAGGGTATCTTTTGGCAGGGGTGGCATCAGCCTGACCTCTTTTGAGGTTCTTCTGAAGATTTTGTCCCATCTCTACAGCCATTGGCCGGACCCTGATACCACGCTACTTCCGCAGCATCTTTGAGGGGGGTGCTACAGAGCTGTACTATGTGCTTAAGCACCCCAAGGAGGCATTCCACAGCAACTTTGTGTCCCTCGACTGCGACCAGGGCAGCATGGTGACCCAGCATGGCAAACCCATGTTCACCCAGGTCAGCAACGCAGCTGGATGTGGAACGCTGAAGCACCTGAATTGGATTGTTTCCAAAATGTACTCAGCTGTTCCCCAGGGAGGCATAATGGGATGTGGAAAAATAAGAAGGGAAGGCAGGCATGCTGTAGCATTCAGCAGGCATTTGCGGAGCTTGTGCATGACAGTATTCTGCCTGCCTTCATAGAGATTATAACAGATGGGTATATCACTAGCTACATGAGGAAAACAGGATCATTAAGCATTTCTTCTGTGTTGCAGGTGTAAGGGCCCAGGGTATGACAAGTATGTAAATAGATGGTCTGTGCCAGTTATGCACCCAGATTTAGGTGAAGGTGGCAGAAATGTGTGCAGTGGGAGAGCTGTGAGCAAATGGGAGAACAGGTATACTTTCAGGTATGGGGGTGGGAGCAAAATTGTAACAAGTTTGTCTCCAGGTGTGTGTGGAAGGCCGGTTGTACCTTGAGTTCATGTTTGATGACATGATGAGGATAAAGACGTGGCACTTCAGCATCCGGCAGCACCGTGAGCTCATCCCCCGCAGCATCCTTGCCATGCATGTGAGTATGGACAGGACTTAAGACGCAAGGGGGAAGACAAGCAGAGTGAAGTGTGGAACAAGGTCTGCCATTTCCTGATGGTGACCTTAAACAAAGGGTTAGAATTTCTCCACCTGAAAAGGGGATTAAATAATAGCCCCCCCTTCTCTCTTAGGAGTGTCACGAGGCTGATATGATAGGGCAGGTGAGCAGATACAACCCAGGTGCTAGTATTATCTTTTTCCTGTAGGCCCAGGACCCCCAGATGTTGGATCAGCTGTCCAAAAACATCACCCGGTGTGGGCTGTCCAATTCCACTCTCAACTACCTCCGAGTGAGTCTGATCACCCAATTTCTGCCCATCCCATTTGGTCTCAGCTCCATGTTTCTCCCCTGACAAGCCCCCATCCCCCTGGTCTCCCCACAGCTCTGTGTGATACTTGAGCCCATGCAGGAGCTCATGTCCCGCCACAAGACCTACAGCCTCAGCCCTCGTGACTGCCTCAAGACCTGCCTTTTCCAGAAGTGGCAGCGCATGGTAGCACCCCCCGGTGAGTGCCTTGTGCCTGCACCTGCTCTTAGGATCTGATAATACCTCCTAAGCCTGTATCCCGCTCTCCTCATGAAGCCCTTTTCTGGCTCCTGAGTCTACAAGATTAGGAGCATGGTAGAATGGGGAGCCAGGGGCCCAGGACCCTGCCTCACCTAAGTCTCTTCTCTGGCATAGCGGAGCCTGCCCGGCAGCAGCCCAGCAAACGGCGGAAACGGAAGATGTCAGGGGGCAGCACCATGAGCTCGGGGGGCGGCAACACCAACAACAGCAACAGCAAGAAGAAAAGCCCAGCCAGCACCTTCGCCCTCTCCAGCCAGGTACCTGTAAGCATCTCGGCTTTCTTCTCTCTTCTGGGCTGCCCCACTGCTGACCCCTGACCCTTGACCCTATCTTAGCATGAGCTCACTAGCAAGCATAGAAGCAGAGACAGTTTTCCCCAGTGTACTCTGCAGCATAGGCTGACTCCTATCACTGATGAGAGAGTCCTTGTTAGTCACATGCGTGGTTGTGATCACATAGATTCAGACATAGTAGCCTAAGCATAGAGACAGAATCAGCCATGAGAACATACGGACGTTTAGGAAAGACAGTTTGTGGGCACACAGACCGTCAGAGACACACATACTCACACTGATAGAAGGACATACAGTTTTGAATGTGTGCGAATCTAGAATACATGCACATGCACACACTTCCTCCATTGGTGTTTTTTATCTGCTCCTTGTCTTACATGTGGACAGAAGTTTAGGAACCACCTAAAATTTGGGGGAGATGGACTAGGGAGCTAGGGGAGTAGATTGATTTCTCCCAGAATCTAGTGGATGTGGGTTAAAGTCTGTGATGCTCTGTAGTCCTTCAGTGGGTAGGATTCCAGGGGCTGAGGATATCAGAGGAGACGATATTTAAAATTAGGGTATGAGAAGGGGGTGGGGGTGTTGAGTTTCTGGGGTGGGTACTGGGGTTCTGGGGGTATTTGCCGCCCTTGGCCGGGCGAGCCCCTGCCCCGATTATGTTTGGGGACCTCCGCCACTCTCAGGATGTGATGGTGGTGGGGGAGCCCACCCTGATGGGCGGGGAGTTCGGGGACGAGGACGAGAGACTCATCACCCGGCTGGAGAACACCCAGTTTGATGCGGCCAACGGCATTGACGACGAGGACAGCTTTAACAACTCCCCCGCCCTGGGCGCCAACAGCCCCTGGAACAGCAAGCCTCCATCCAGCCAAGAAAGCAAATCGGAGAACCCCACGTCACAGGCCTCCCAGTAAAGTCCTTGCCAGACCACTCAGTGCTCTGCCTGCCTGCCTGCCCAATCCTTCAAAGCCCTAGGGAGCAGAAGATTGAATGAAGAGACTAAGCATCTGAAATGGGCAGCCTCCATCTACCCACTTCAGGGAGGAACTGGACTTGATGGGGGCAGGGGCCAAGATTTGCCCCTGTGCTGGCCTCTGCAGAGCATTTTGGGGGAAGGGGGTACTCATTTGGATGCCTACATGGACCCTGGAACTCTGAGAAATGTCCTGACCACACCCCAGGGCATCTGCCTACATCCACACCCCAGGTTCTGGGTTCCCCAAACTCCTGACTCCACCCACTTCAAGCCTGGGTTGTGTATATCCACAGCTCTTAAAGTTATGGGGCTTGGTTGAGTGCCCCTTCCCCTAGGTGGCTGGTAGTAGAGGGGTAAAGCTCTGGGCTCCTCCATTGTGGCACCTATCCCAGCTCCAAGTTTTTAAAAAAATAATATTATTAAAAATGTAAGTTTTAAAAAAATCACTGGTCTTCTGGAGCCCCTAGAGTCCAGCTACCTCCCTATGCCTGGCAGATGGGGGGGCGTAGGGCCCAGGTGGAGGTGAGCGTGTGGGTCGGGTGGGGTGGGGGGTATACATGACCAATTTTATACAGTTTGAGAGCTTCAGACCAAGGAGACACTTTGCCAACTCTCTGCCCTTTTCTTCTGGGGTGAAGAGTTGGAGAAGGCATGCCATGGGGTAGGGAGCCATTGATGGCCTCACTTTTGTGATAGCCCCCAGCTGTTGTCTCTGTCTCCCCATCTTCCAGGACTCTGGCCTGCCCTCCTAGTGCTTGTGACTCCCTCAGTCCTAGCCCCCACCCTTTACCCCCATGGTGTGTATATTTACAAGTCCTCCACTAGAGCAGCTGTCTTGGATGGGGAGAGAGGGAGGTTCCCTCCCTTAGCGGGTGTGGAGGGAAGGGAGCAGCCTTGTTTGTCACTGTGTTTTTTGTTTTGTCTTAGTTGGGCAGGGGGAGGGGAGGGGTTCATTCATTCTCTCCAGTACTCTCTTCCCCCAATCCCTCAAATTACATAACTAAATCTTTCCCTGCTCTCTACCACTGAGAGTGGGGAGCTACTGAGGATGTTCCAGCTCTAAGCTCACCAGGGAGCAATAGGCCTCTGTCCCTCAGCTGAAGTAGAGGATCTTCATTTCCCAATATCCCTTCAGCCCCCTTCCTCATAGAAGGGAAGGGGAGGCAGCCAGGATCCTCAACTGTATTTCAGTTGAAAATGTAGAGGCCCCAGGGCCCAATGTGAGG